>CM034155.1:492874397-493082783 GCA_019776745.2 Taxus chinensis | reverse complement strand
ACCTAATATTATGTAGGAAGTTGGTATTATAGAAATATTTGAAGAAGACCCAAGGGAAGTTCATCTATTGGCCATGAAAATAATATGCAGGTATCTCATGGGAAGATTAGAGTATGGTCAGTTGTATCCGATATGTGATGAATTTCAGATTAAGACATACATAGATGCAAATCACAAGTGGTGGAGCTTTATTTATTTGTAAGTGTCTTGTTTCATTTCTAAGTAAGAAACAATATATTATATCTCTCTCTACTTGTGAACTTGAATATGTGGCTGCAACTATTTGGTGTAAAAAAGTCATATGGATGAAACAAATACTTGAAAATTAAAAATTGGAATGTGAAGGGCCAATTCCTTTGTACTATGATAGTACAAGTGCAATTAGTGTTTCAAAAAACCCAATGTTACATTCAAATAAAAATCATATACCCATCAAATATCACTTTCTGAGAGAATAATTCAATGAGTAGAGAATCAAATTTGAGCACATGTCTAGAAAAGAAGAAGTGGATGATATAATGAAAAAACCTCTTCCCAGAAAATGTTTTGTGTAGATAAGGCATTAATTGGGGGTAATAATAGCCCCTAAAAGTCACTAAAAATCACAGAAGGATAGGGGGAGTAGGTGATGTTCCAAATTTTCTCCAAGAGGGCTCAATTTAAGTTCATACATGAGGAGTTGGTTTTCCACTTCCATGAACAAACCAAATGGTCTTGTAAAGACAATAGAAGAAGGTGAAGGTTAAATCTTCAAGTTTATATCTCAAAGGGAGTGTTGTAGATGTTGCATGGAATAATAACAACATAAAGTTTTAAATTTATTAGACAAGAGACCATCATATTCCCAGGGGGAATGCCTTAAGGTATGAGCATACTCTTATTTTGTGATAATTTTTCAAGATAATCAATTTGTTATGTTTTTACACCTTTTTCATAGATGTAAAAGTTGGAGAGATTGTTCTAGAAACTTGAGTTCCTATTTTGAAAATGTCAGCATATCATTTTTCCATTAAAGTTCTAGCATGTTCCCATCAATGAAAAAAGGGGAGATTGTTCCACCCTGTTGCATTGGTTGTTGTTTTCATTTATGTCACATGGAATCAATGGTAAAGGGAGAGTACAATAACATGTATATCAAGTGGTACTCAATGGTGCTCAGTGGTTTGTTTCAAGGTGGATTCATGTAGCTTCATGAATGTATCAGGTTGGTTTCAAGGTGTTAGAAGCTCATATTTACTTGTGGTTGGTCTTTGAAGATAAAATAAAGGTTTATTTTCATGTTTTAAAGGGTATACATGTCAAATATAGTGTTTCAAGGTTAAGAAATAAGTCTCATGTAGGTGTATTAGGTCATTTGGAAGAAGTTGTAGTTCAAACTGAGCCATTTCAACATACTTCTAGTACTTGATAAGGTGTGAAGAGTTGGTGTAGGTCATGAAATGGTCATAGGATCATGGGACAAGTCTTGTAATAGTGTTTACATAGATGTGTGAGTAAAAATTAGGCTCTATTTATCCCCAAGAGTCAAATTTCAAAATTACACAAAAGTTGGCCTTGACAACTGAAAGTGAGCAGAGGTAAATGAGATGGAATAGGAGAGTTCATGAATTTATGTGGAAATGGGATTATGGACCATGTAGAAGGGTGATTTTTTATGCTTCAGGAGAATTTTCATTAGTTTCTGAGAAGGTATGTGGATATTATGTTAGTTTTTCTGAGAAAGGATTTTTTGAAATTGAATAAAAATATGCTTGGCTTATTAACGCTCAAGAAAAAATATAGTGCATCCTTAAGATAAATTATAGAATGAAATTTTGTTGAGGAATCTAGTATTTAGGTAGTGAAAGATATTTTAGGACATTTGGACATGTTTTAGAAATTTTTTGAGTGATTTTCATATATGATTATTTACCTCCCTTGAATGTGTTTTGAGTCTTTAAGGTCATGTTTAGTTATTTTTCCTTTAATCAATGTTTTGAGTGATAATAGTGTTTAGGAACCTCTAAGGATCTCTTCAGGTTCATATTATGACAAGAACAAGGTATTAAGGTTATTTTCTTAAGTAAATTCTTTAGTGGTCATGGAATGACAAGTTTTCTCTCTCATGTTTGATCTTTACCAAGAACCCAAAAAAAGTGAAATGTTTGCAAAAAGTTCCCAATCCTTCTTCAAAATTATTTTTAAAGGTTATTAATCAGTTGAGGTAGTTTTTAGGTGAATATCAAGGAGTGAATTCATCCTCTCTATGTTGTCTTGAAGAGTGAAGTCAAGAAAATATGTCTCAATTATTCATGAAGTCACTTTCCCGATGCTTACTTCTTCCACTGCTTACTATTGATCATGACTGACCTCATACATAGAGGTTAGAGTAAGCTTGTACATCACTGATATGGAGTTTTTTGGGAAAAAAAATGTTTTGGTTAACAACTTTTTCTTGGTGATAGGGTGTTTGGAAGCATGCTCTCATAGAAACTATGGAAAAACAATTATAGGTGATGATTAATGATTGTTCATGTGATCTCAAGATATATTGAATACCTATGGAAGATGTTGAAACTCTTCAAATCCATCTAAAACTTCATAAAGGTGGAAATAAATCTTGTAAGGCTATTCAAATTAATTATTTCCTGCACTATGTCATTCTGATCACCATTCTATGTTGTCACTAAAATAATTAAATTCCTTGCATGCCTTAAAGATTTTACAAAACATGGAGAAATCCTCCCTCATCGTATAGAAGAAAGACTTTTCAAATTTCATCAAAAAATGAGGAAATTTTTTATTTTATAATCCCCTCGAGTATTCCTAGTCTGTCATAGCATGATTTTAGGGCTAGATGGAGGGTTTGGTGCATATCCTAAGTTTTAACTATTCAAAATCAAAAAAGTTTAGTATAAATATTTACAATTACAACACGACTCTATTGAAAAATATTCCAAAATTTTTAATGAAGTGTACGTGGATATTTTAGTGACATTCATCTCACAAATTTGTGTTTGACTTTGATAACTGTGTTTGTCCAATATTCACAAAAGTTCTTGCAATTTAAAAATAGTTCTTATTTAATTCAAGGTGCTAGGTGTATGAAAAAACATTTTAGGGCCTGTTGTGAGTTTAAATAAGTTCCATTCCTTCAAAATATTAAGAAACTCATCTACAGGAGTTGGTATAAGATCTTATTCATGTAAATGGTAATGTTGGAGGCATTATTTGTGTGTTTTGGGAACTTTCAAAGAATCTAGTATCTTTTTCATGTTCAATAAGATGTAAAGGTATTGATATTCATGTCTAAATGCGATTTGTGACACCTCACAACTTGAATATCAGTGCAATGATCAAATTTGCATATCGACTTCATAGAAATAGATGGAAGACCTCTCTTCAAAGGTCTCAGCTTGAGCTAGTGCAATTTTTTGACAATATGGTGAGTAATTTGTAATTCTAAACTCTTTCAACTTCTCATCTACTAGAAGAAGAAAGAAAAGAGACATAATGTTTGTCCTTACATGAGTTTTTGACTATTGAACTTCCAAAGTCCAATATGATGAGTCTCATATGTCTTAAAGTTGAAAATTTAATGAGTTGAAAAATAAGTTAGCTCGAATTGTATAGTGATGAAGTTTGAAAGGTAAGGATGTGAGAAATACATTAAGTCTATTATGGAAGTATGTGAAAACTAATGCATACTTGAAGAAGAATAGAGTTTGGAAATGAAAATATGTGAAGGTGAGTGAATATTAAATACAAATATAATCTCGAAATACAAGCTAGGATATGACAGTGATTAGAAAATTATGATAGTACCAAAATAATTTAAATCAGTGTATGATCAGGCTTGAAATGATCTTGTTGTAAATATCTCCCCCCCGAGTAGATGTAGACAAATAGAAGAATATAGAAATCAAAGAAGCTCAAATGGATGTCGACATGAAAATAGATGCGCCAAGGCACAGGTAAAGGGTGCATGAAAATGGATGTCGACATGAAAATAGATGCGCCAAGGTGCATGAAAATGGATGTCGACATGAAAATAGATGCACCAAGGCGCAGGTAAAGGGCGCATGAAAATGGATGTCGACATGAAAATAGATGTGCCAAGGCGCAGGTAAAGGGAACATGAAAATGGATGTTGACATGAAAATAGATGTGCCAAGGTGCAGGTAAAGGGCGCATGAAAATTGATTTTGACATGAAAATAGATGCGCCAAGGCGCAGGTAAAGGGCGCATGAAAATGGATGTCAACATGAAAATAGTCACGCCTTGGCACACGTAAAGGGCGCATGACACAAAATGTTGACATGAAAAAAAATTCACCTTGGCACACATAAGGGTATGTTGACATAAGGATGGATGCGCCTATGGCGCACCTTTAGGAGGCGCAACATTCTGAGCATTGACAGGAAGCAGACCCTGACCCAAATATTCAGACGGCCATAACTTTTCACAGGGAGCTCCGATTAATGCAAGGTTGGAATTTTCATAAAGCTTACGAGGTCCTCTATCTAACTACGACTGGATATCTTTAATTGGGTGGGAAAAAGTTCTTAAAAATACAAAATACAGTTCGCCACTTTTTGGGTTTGCTAAGATTCACACCTACCACCATAATGGGATGAATTAAATGCAACCTAGAGGTGGTTGGGGTAGATTTGGATTTCCTCTCTCTTCCCTCTCTCATTCTTCCTATAAATTGTAAGGAGGGGCTTCTTTCTAAAGGTTGGACATTTTTTTTTTTACCCCTCCCTTCTTCTCTTTGGCAGGTGAACTTGTGGAGTTAAAACCTCCCATTTGAAACTGTAATGCAATCTTGCCTCTTGGCATTTTGCAGTGTGTTGTATCAATCTTTGGAGCAAATTAATGCATGTCTGTGGATGATTCTCAACCCTCTCTATGTTCATTTGCATCCTCCTTATCTTTCACTGTGAATCTGGCTATCTGTGCATGATCTTGCATTGCATTTTAATGGTCTGTGTTTATTGGAAAGACAGGTGTTCTTCATTTTTCGGTGCATCACCTTTGTAGTTTAGGTTTTATTTTATGCATTTTCTTAGCCTGTCTCCTTGGCAAGTTAGATTAGGTTTTTAGTAAACCCTTTGCATTTTCTACGTGTGCATCTGAATAGAGGAATAGGAACCAGCCTTCATCCAGAGAGATTTTCCTATTTCGCAAGGTCCCACACTTGGGAAAAGCTTCATGTTATGCAATCGCACTGGGAGTCTCAACCCATCGAGTTATAGACATTCAGGGGTGCTGTGATTCACCATCAACAAATCTAAAATCATAAACTAAAAGGAATTAAATATACAGAGTAAGGAAACAAGCAAGATGAAGGAAAATAAGGAGAATAGAAATATATATATTGTTAACTCAGAAACAAAGTAGTAAAATATATCAGGACAAAACAATGAATTACCAGAGAAGGTGTTTTTGGTGAAGGTTAAGGATCATATTTACTTTCAAAAAAAAAATTCAAGGTGAATAAGAGAAATAAGTTACTAGAAATATAACATAGTTGAATTATTGCATATAAAATTTCTAAGCAAGGCTCACTATTAGGTGTTCTCAGCATAAAATTTGAAGTGTGATAAGATATTTTTGTATCCATTTATTTGAAGCTCAGTCAAATCACGAAGTGGGAGCTTTGTAACAAGTTTTAAATTGCAAATTATGAACTGGATTCTTGACTTGAAGTTATAGCTTCAGTAGTTGAGTTGCATATCAAAAAAAAATTCTAACATTCGGCCTATAGTATTATTGTTTAGTGGGTTTTTCCCAAAATTGGGTATCCCATTTAAAAATATTTTCCTTCTTTGTGTGTGTGGTTAATTTTCCTCTTTTGATTTACATTTTTGGTTAATTGATTAATTTATTTGGTTTAAAAAGTTTAATTGAACACTAACTCGCCCCCCTTCTCAGTGTTCTACTTTCTAACAATAGTATGATCATAAGCATGAAAGGTGAAAATTTGTTTATGAAAGTAGATGTTTTCTGAAGGAAATGATTATACTTTTTGAGTTGTGAAGAATTTAATTGGTGAAATTTAATGTGTAATCATGTATGATGTTTTTAGGATATATTTTAAATTTTGGATTCCTTGAGAGGCTTCGCAAAGTATGCTAATGACTTTTGAGGTCTTTGATGAGCCATGTGATGGGGCTTTGACCATTATTTTTGCTTGTTTGATTTCTTGGTGCATGACAGACCTACATGGATCATTTCGATGAATTTATATGATTTTTTGTTATATTTTTTGAGTTGGAATTTTAGATCTCCTTAATGAGGACAATATTATGTTATGTTTGTGAAATAAGAAGCATATAAAACAAGTGTTTTAGATAATTTTGGAATAGTTGAGTGTGAGGATTGAAGGAATGTGTTAAGGGGTTTATAAAATTTCCAATAATAAATTTGAATAATTGTAGACCATTATAGATCAGGCATGAAAGGAAAATGGATACAATCAACCCACAAAGAAGAAGAATAGACTGATTTGAAGGAGAGAGGGTTTTAAGTGAGTTTTAATGTGTGTGAGATGAATTTGTGATCTTTATAAGTTGTGGAAGAAAAAATACTTCAAATATATTCATCCAAAGGTGGTTGAGTTGGTGCTTTGTCATCTTAGGGTGTTATATCCTCCTTTTGGAGTTAGTAATTAACTAATTAGGGGTTGGTGCTCCTTCTGAAGTTGGTGATTCACTAAATTGATTTATTTTGAGTAATATAAGAAAAGCTTCAATGGTTTATCTTACCTTTGAGGGTTTCCCACTTAAATTTTGTGTTCTTGTGTACTCTTTTCTCTTTCTCTTGTGTACGATCAATTCAATGTTTAAGTAAGAACACATGGTTAATATTTAATTAAATGGTTTTATGAATGATAATGAATGATGAATGGAAATTGAATAAAGTTTTAATCCACTTGTTCACCCCCTCTTAGTCCCTTGTGCTTCCAAAAATGGTTATCAAAACTGGTTTGAAGCAAGTTTGACAACTTGAAGGAGATTCTCTTAAAGCACATGTATGGAATATAGTCAGGATCAAGTTGAAGATAATTTTATTGTTAAAATGAGATCATGTTTGAAACCTTTACAGTTTGAAATTTTGGATAATGTTATTTTTTTTACACACCAGTTTAAAAATTTGCATATGATTTTTCTGATGGAAAATAGGATATGAAGAAGATAGATTACATCCTAGTGATTTTTTTAATGCAGGATGTCCTTAAGGTGAAGATGAATAAGTTAAAGATTACCTAAGAGATTATCTTGAAGTTTTTCCCAATATGTGGCCCTAAAGAGGGTAATGGATATTTTAATAACGTACAATAAAATATTGATAATGTTTTAGAATCTATAATGGAAGAAGTGGTATATCATGAAATCATAATCATGGAAATAAGCTATGAAGTGAGTCAAGAGATCCTTGAAGAAAAGATGAAAAGCCATGAAGAGCAGATTATTATGGTTGTGTCAATATATATCATTGATACTATGACTCATGTAAGGTTTGAAGCAAAGAAGGAATTCATTCTTTCAAAAGAGGAGATATTTTATTATTCATAATCAAGGAAGAAGGAAAGGAGAAGAATGCAGTAAAGGTATAAGTTTTTTATTTTTGATTATTTCTTCTTGTGTGAACCTTGTGAACATTGGATTTAAGAAAAATAAAAAAAGAAGCAAATAAGATCAAATTCTTAAAGAGTGGAAAGTTTGACAAAGCTACTAAAATCGTGAGAAGGATGATACAGGTTACTCAAATGAATTAGGACCAAAAAGTATATGTCGAAGGACAGAATATTTTTGTATTTTTATAGATAAAGATGTTAACTCTTCCAATATTAGTCCATCATAAAGTGTAAGGAGGTCTATAATATTTTTAATTTCCATAAAAGGGTATGAAGGTCACTAAGTTTGTTGTTTCATCAGAAGAAGGTCAATACTTATAAGTATTTATCTATGTCATATGTTTTTTGTGTAACGCAAGTGTAGCTGGTATTTGTATGAGATTTGATTTAAATATCATTAGATATCATTTATCTATAAGAATTCTCTGATTCAAAGGTATTTTGAGTCCAAAGGTTTTTGTTTTAGCCTTGGTTAAAGGAGCTTTAGTGTTTACATACATAGAATGTCATGGTTTATTTTATAATCTAATGTAAAGTATATCATGTTTCTACAATAAGTGGTTTCATAAAGTCTTCTTCTCAGTTCCTGACAGTAAGATGAAGGTCAACTTAATCAGGTATAATTCTTAGAACTATGTTGAAGTTTGAGATATATAGGTGTTCAAGAACTGTAATAGAGTCAAAGTGTATATATATATTTATATCTATATATATATCTATATATATCTATATATATATATATATATATATATATATATATATATATATTTAATTTGTGCTCTACGTTCAGTCTAATAAGGTCTTTGTTGGTGTAAAATATGATTTCCATGAGTAAGGTATAAGGTTTATGCTCCACAGATTGTGAAGGCTTACAAGTGTTGTGACAATCATGATAAGGTCTATAATATTATCAAGTGTTTCAGTCCTTAAAGGTATGAAAATGGATGATCAAATTAAATATTTGAGTGTTTTTTCATTGTCAATTTACGACAATAATTTGGGAATGTGTAAGTGTGACTTTTTTTAGTGTGATGTTATCACTGAAAAACAACACCCTTTGATTTTTCATGAATTAGTGAATGAGAAACCAATGTTTTAGGATAACATTTGATTTTCTCAAGGTGCGGGACCCTTATAATTGAGGAAAACCTTGAGAGAAGGCTTTTTCCTATACCTAATCCTAGTACTAAGTTTCTCCTAAGGAAGAAAATACAATTATGTACTCCTAATCTAACAACCCAAGGGACCAGGGAGAGAGGGGAATGAATAAAAACTTGAAATATTACATTAATTGAGGTGATAACATAAAGAAAATGGTGGAAGAAACACTCTCAATAAAGGGATAATGGAATAAAAATAATGAAGGAGAGGGCAGACAAAAGTTCTACTATCCAAAACAAATCTAAATCCACTAATTCCACAAAACACAACAAATTTAAGCACTACAAGGAGAATAAAAAGATGTAAAAAACACCTGAAAATGTAATGAAAGGACATATATTTCAATAAAACATGAGGTAGGACAAGTGATAGCCACAAAAAAAGTATCTTATTACTTTAGAGGGATGCACAATCCATTACATTAAAGGATAAAGGCAATGTTCACCATCCAGAAGCTCAAATATGAGGTCTGCAACCCTTAAATACATGTGAAACACTTGAAAGAGAGTGCACTACCATTAGAAGAATGTCCAACCCTTACAAAAGAGTCTTTCTTTACAATATATAGGAAATAGGAAGAGAGAAGAGGGAAATTATGGGAGAAACCTAGAACTCTGACCTTCATCCACCAACATAATGCATTAAAACTATTGAAACAATGAGAGACACTCCTCCGAACCCATCCGCAAGTCAGTTTACTTGTTCATGAATTCAAAGCACAATATATTAACAAATCTAGTTAATGAGCTACCGAGAGGTGCATATTTAATGTTGAAGACATTTTCAAGATTTTATCTCATCAACTGACATCAATTACTGATTCTAATTAAACCAAATTGAAGGGCTCGAGGAGATATTTCCAACAAGATAAATTTCATCTAATTTGGAATAAGGATTCGAAATATATGAGCATTTGAAGTTCTGCATGCTGAGATGAGAGAGATAATGACAAGTGGAAACATTTGATTGGCCTCGAATATTTCCTCTACCCACATGTGTATTTATTTAACTTTTTCGATTTGTTTAACTCTTGTTGCATCATGAAATTAGGATTTACTTATTTTAATTTAATTACGATTCATTCCTTTATGAGAATCGAGCCAATAGAAAATTACCATGTACCTTCATATTTCATCTTGTCAAAAAAAAAATCATCAGATTTGTGAGATTTCGAAAGGTTATCCAATGAAAAGGTTTTATGCCCCTCCAAGTTTTCAAACATGTGAAAACCTTGACTGAAAACCATGAAATATTAACCAATAAGAAGACTCCACGTATGGAACATGTTCACCTTTGACTAGCTGAGCCTTCATGTCATATCTTTTTACTTTGGGGACTTATAAACCTTTGGCATCAAATCGTTTCCATGTGTCCTCTTTTGTTGACATTTGAATATCACCCTAAGCATCTTGACCTAAAACTTTATCAACCTTGGTTGATTTTGTGGGTTTCACATCCATCGAGCATGTCTGATTTGAATTTGACTCGAATGGTGACAAAGTTCCTTGTCTTATCCATTAATATTCCACCACATGGCCCCTTTCTTCCTGGTGTGGAAATTAATGGCCAAATGAATGACATGTTTTTTTTTAAAGGGATTTACTAGTGCTTGAAATTTAGTCTTCCATTGGGTTTTGAATACTAATGGCTAACTCTTTTAAGAAGGGTAAAATGACAACCATCTAAACACCACATACATATAAAATGACTAATTCCATTCTAATAAGTTATCCAAATTTTCTCGGGGGTAAATTTGGGATAACACGTGTCATGAAAAAATAAGTTACCAAGGTCTATGGTTCATATGAGTTTATTAGACTTCACATTAGGTCTTTCATTAGTTTGTATCATCATCTTGACTCTATGGTGTATGCTCAAAGCTTTCTCATTTTGTATGTGGAGTCTTAATAAGCCCACATTATCATTGCTTCTATCAAAGAAGTTGATATCAAATAGAGAAAACTATAAAGTAGGTAAATATATTAAGAATTTGAATGGATACATATTATAGGTCTACAAATGAAGATCAGGTTACATAGTATAATGAAACAAGGATTAAGGATTTCATTTGGAAGAAATGATCAAATTGTTCATATACCCTAATAGTCTTGGAATATGTGGTCAACTTGAGAGGTATGTGTTTTTCCATGTTGTTTCTATCATCAAGAAGGAATGGTATTGATTTAAGCATGATTAATACTCCATCATGTATGAAAGTTTTATGTAAAATAACTAAGATTATTGAATTGAATAATTTTATTTGGAGCATTGGTAAGGTAGGAAGAAGCACTGGATGTGTTTCTATGTTGTGTATTGATGATATGTACTCTGTCAAAACTGAAGAATATTTTTAGAGTATAAATATAATAAAACTATGCATACTAAGGTATTTTAAAAAAATGTATATAAATATTATTCAGTAGCAGTGAGATTATACTTTTGCATCAAGGTTTATGAAGTATGAGAGGAACTTGTACACATTTCATAGGTATGTGAAGTTAAGTCAGTTGTCAATGTGTATAGAAGTTTGAGTCACGGTTGAACAGTGAAAATGATTGAGTATGAAGCAGGATTGGATTAAGAATACATTCAAGAAGAGTGAAAGAGTAATCTGTGTAGAAATCATATCAAGTATGTTGATATAATGAAGAAGAATCTATGTATCCTATCAAGTGAAGTATGTCTTAGATGTTTCAATTAAAGTTATTGTTGAGGATGCAATATCAGTTATATATCAAGTAAGTTTTTTCATCAAGGTGGAAGGATTGAAATAAGGTATTGGAATTATAGTGCATATGTTCATGGTGATGTGATTGGATATGTACACAGTCATGATGCTTTCAACATTATACAAGGTCTATTATCTGATTATTAATATTTTATCGTGTCATGAATTTATCTGTGTTTGAAGAAGGCTCAATGCATGGTGTTGTGTCCCACTTCTTGTCTCGAAAATGTGAGAAAAAATGGTAAATGCATGTTATCCAAGGTGGGTTCACACGAACACCCGCTTTGCGCGAACCCGTTTCACACGAAGAGACACACAAGTCATTATTTTCTACGTGTCGCAATTGACTGGGTTTGTGCGAACTAAATGGTTCGCGTGAACATCCTTCGCATGAATGGTGTTCGTGTGAACCCCTCTATTTATACAGTGGAGGTGGTGCGAAGGAAATCATTTTCCTCTACCCCGTCTCCTTCGCGCAAAGTTTGTGTGACTGACCAGATCCCACCACACCAACCGAGAGCCCACCACACCAGTGAGCCCACCAGCGACGAAGCCCAGCAATGACGAGCCCAGGTATGTTAGCAAAATTGTACCCTTTTTTTAGCAAAATCGTTGCCATTAAAATACCATTTTTTGTAAAACCCTGGCTTTTTTTTTTTGGTAAAACCCCATTTTTTCTCATAGAAATGAATTGAATGTGAAGGTTAACTCTGAAAATACCTGGTTGGCCATTTTGTATGCTACATCCTTGTTACTTGTAAATGGTCTCTTTGAGAAACTCTGAGGGCAATAGGCAATATTTATACCCTTCCATTATGTATGTCCAATCAAACAATAAAAAGTATTCTTTTACCAGGTTCAGAGAAACTTGTTTTTTACAATGGACGATTATACTGTAGTTTCAAGCTAAATTTATTTAGCTTTCTTTCTATTAGCTTTGATCCATGACTAAGGAAGAATTCATATGGTTGTTAACTGTACATTTTACCAAGGTCCTCTTGGTTTCCCCCATTGTTCAATGTATTTTTTTGAAGGGCTTCTTTTATGTGCTACAAATTGTAACATAAAGGATCTTTTTAGTTTCTAGAAAAATGAGTATATTGTGTAGCTCACAGCTTCCTATGCCATACTAAGATCCCAATAGTGGCATAATTGTTGATTGGAGCCGAGATTGTAGAGTGCACTGACAGAATAATGCATATCATGGAGATATTCCATTTTCACAAACCTTAATACTACTGCCACTGCTAGGAAGCTTTGCATATTTCTTCTGCAATATCTGTTTTAATGTGCCTTTAGGGCTGCTTCGAAGCTTCTAGATAAGATAATATAAATATAAATAAATAAGAACTCGTTGGTAGTAGTTTTCTCCTAGAACTCGTTGGCAGTATTTTTCTCCTAGAACTCGTTGGTTGCATGTATGCCTACACTTGAGAAGCACATGCTTTAATGATATTAATGAACTTTCAGATTATATTCTTGTATCCAGTAGCATCTAGAGGTTTTAGATAATGTATTGTAGTGATATTGTAAGGCACTATCAAAAACAATGTTGACAGAAGTAAGGATGGGAAATGTGATGGGAACAGGGTCGAGGAGGTTTGGTGTACAAAATGTACACACACTCATGTTTACATGAAATTACATTTTTTAGGGATTTATCATTAACACATATTGCTAATGGTTCAAATTTCATAAAATCTTAGGCACGGCTATCATCTTTCAGCAAAAACATGCTCATACATGTTATGTTTATCAGTGTTGCATACTGATAGGTTATAATTGGATGACAAACATAAATAATAGAACATACAGAGTTCAAAAATTTTAAGCGCAGAAAAACAAACATTAATAAGAAAAAAAGGAAAAGTAAATTTCAGTCATATGAGTTAAATAAGATAATGCAACATCAATACTTACATAAATAAGTATGAAGCAACACTTAATATTGTCTACAATGTCTAATGATGAAAAGGGAAAACAATCAAGTAATAAAATTTTAAAAAAAACTCAATGTCTGATAAGAGGGACTTACCTTTCTTCAGTTGAAGTTCAGCACATGGAACATTGCTTCTTTAGGCCAGAATAGCATGGGAATGACCCACAACGGTAGAAAACTGTTGCTAGAATGGGTAGCATTTTTTAGTCATCAAGAAAAATATTTCTCAGTTAGAGAAACTTGATGGATGGCTGAGAAACAACCATTTCATTGGGCAACATATTCCTCAGCCTGAGAAATGGTAACATTGGCTAGAGGTTACATTTCTTCTAACAGAAGTAAAAAATGTCTATATTTGTAATAAAGTGGTTTTCAATTTGAGAATTTATTCAGAAGTATCTAAGTTCCTTAAGATTTCGTCATGGAAGTTGTAATTAGATGGTTGATTATGGAACTTTTTGTCATCAATGATTCGTCATAACAAGATTTTCTTGTTTGTGATCTTTGGTGTTTTATGGTATAGTCGATGAATTGATCTCTCCTTGCATGTGCAAAGGAACTCAACAATTTGTTCATCGTTACTGCCTTGATCACTGGTGCTCAGTCAAGGTGTGTTATTTCATCATCTTGAATTTCTCTTTTATTTTTATCATATATTGAAGGTTTTAAATTTTAATGAATGAAAGACTATTTATAACTGGGATTTATCACATAACTGTTGTGGTGTCCAGGAAGGTTTTGAATTCTCACACTATACAACCTGTAAACCACAGTTTCATCTGTGGACTAAAATACCAGAAGATTACTCTTGGCATAAGCTTAAGTTAAGGATTTTTGTTACACGTGATGTCCTCCTTGTGTTTTTGGCAGTGCAAACTGTAAGTACTCGATCTTAGTTGTTTCAGATTTTTCAATTCTTAATCTCGATGTTTTTTCATGTTGGATTTGTGTGTGCAAGCCAACACTTTTTGGGAATCTGTTAATAGTTGCAGAAACAGAACTGTTAATCCATTTTTTTTGTATATGTCCCTGGTTTGTTTGATTATGGACACACTTACATTTGGGTTTGAGTTGCTGTGAAATCAGTGTTGAAAATTAGTAGGAGTTTTTAAATATGAAATGAAATGAATTTATATTTGTGCCCACAAATGACCAAAAGTAAGTCAATGGACTTGAGAATACATTCAGTTAGAATAGAAAGTGCTAGGCTAAAAGGACCATAGGATCAAAGACTGCCTAAATAAAAAGAACAAAAGTATCAAAAAAAATGTGAGAAGGGGTAAACCCACAGCAGTGAAGCCCCAACTCATGTGGTTAAGTGCTTCTTTACTAATTTTAGACTAGTTTTCTAATAATAATTTCTTGTTCAGCCTTATAAGGCACAAGGTAAATATTGCTTTTAGATCACGACTCATGGCTAAGCCGAACGCTAATTTGGCCCAATGAGATTTCTTTCTATATACTTTATATGTTGTTCAAATTTTTTATCCTTTATTTTTGACTTCATGATTAAGTTCGGGAGAAAATGCAATCTTAATTAGGAACCTACACCTAGAGAATAGAAAATTATTTCTGTACCAGAAGTTAGTCCGGTTAGAAAGTTAAAGAGTCAGTTCAATTAGGACATTAGAATTAGTGCAAGTAGAGACGAGGAGTGATCATTTTGCATAGATAAAAAGAGAGATTCGAGATGGTTGGGACCTAGGAGATTGTTTGCGGGCACAGGGGAACATTTTATTTATAACTTAACAGGGTTTCTATTGGGGCCTACACCATAACCATACAACAAAAGATACAGTCTTTCAGCTTTTGAACGATTGGGATAGGAATGTTACCCTTGGAAGGTCATTGAGGACCAAGGCCAGTCAAATGATAAAGCTTGTGCAATGTCATATCTTGTGTCATTTTGTATAAGAGAGAGAAAAATGTAATGCTCTTAGAGTAAGAAGAAAGATGAAAGAGTGTAAGAAACCGTCCGTAGAAGGTTGATTTTGCAGTAATAGATTAGTGCAATATCTTGTTGTTTTATATAATGGAAGTCTTGATTCCCTAGCCTCTTATGCATTGCAGTTTTGATTAGTGTCCGTAGTTTCTATAAACAAGCATAGTTGAGATCGCATGCATAGTTTTAGTTTGTACTCATGTTTTGTCAAATGTATAACATAACTAATTTGTAAATAGACATAGCACAAATGAGTCCAGTGAGTAGAATAACCTTACTAATTTGTAAATAGACATAGCACAAATACATACCATAACCTTACTTGCAGAACAATTAAAAGAAAATAAAAGGCAATGAAAAATACATGAACATTCATTTATTATTAAGGAATTTTCTTACTTAATTACTAGAAATAAACAGCTTCCTTGAAATGTAAATTTGATTTATCCCGGATTTTGTATACAAACACTGTGATGACATCAATAATAGATTACAAATAATTTCAATGTTTTTGTGATTTTTAAGCATGCATAAGTGGTCAACTTGTACATGTGGAGATATAGATGCATTAGACATGTCTTTTACCGATGTGTTTTGTTGTTTAAAATTGGATTGGTGTTCTATTTGATTGTGCTAATTCTGTATCATATGCACAAAAATTGTGTTCCAGGAAAGGTGAATCCCACTCGATGTGAGGCTTTGATAATGGTTTGTACCCGGGTAAACTTACATTCTCTTCTAGAAACATTGCTTTGACTTTAAGATCATCTAAATGTATTCAAAAAATTTCATTTCTGAACTTTGCAGCATCACTTGGTATATTTTGTTATCATTGTGATTTGTAATTTATGTAATTTATTTGATTTTGTAATTTATTTTCTATATTAGTTGCATTGAAGCTTGAAAATTTCATATTTTTGTTTTCATTAATATAGGAGAATATCTTAGGAATTTTTTTAATTAAAAGTACTATTAATTAGAATTTTACTTTCATTTTTTCTACAGTCATGGCTTCTTCTGGAACTCCTAATTTGTTTGAGAGGACCGATTTAGAGATTGCAAAATTGCAATCTATTCTCGAAAATCCAACTACAGTTGGGCAGTATAAAGCCCATTGCGAAAAAATACTGGTTGATCTTCGTAGAATAGAGACAAGTTTGAAAACATATAATCCATTTGATTCTGAATCAATAAAAAAATTTATGGATTCACTAAAATCAAGTGTCTCAGGAGATGTAGGTTATAATGAGATTACATCACGACTTTCCGATAAGGAAGTCGTTAAGAGGTCTTGTTGGAGTTTTTATGCAGACAAACGGAAAATAAGGGCATATTATGTAAACAAATGTTCATGTCCTTTATGTGCCCCTTTGATTTATCCTAGATTTGTGGCCTCTCAAGGCCAATTTCCAAATAATGACCAATTACCGTTATACTTCATAATGATGCTACATGCTGAGGTTCACTTAAACCTAAAGGTGAACTATTTAGACATCCCTAGTTATTTGGGGCAGGGGCGTGGCCGTATTAGCCACAGGCAGGCATATAGAAAGGAGGGAGCTCCTGCAGTTGTTGACACGCGGCAGCTTGTACCAAGGCCACAACCATTCTTATCAGGCTTTCAGGATGTCGCAGCACCTGTCGTTATGACTGCACATGAGGCTGCTATCGAGGGTCTTGCTGGCATTGCTCGCGAGACCCAATTGATCTCTTCTGACCGTGTGGGTCAGTACCTTCAGAGACGTGATACTAGCAGTGGAGGTGCTAGTAGCACCAGTGATGCACGCAGCGAGGTATACGCTCGTGCATCTTTGATTTCCCCAGATGACTTTGAGCTAGTTACAGATCCCGCTCAGTCACATCGGCTAGGACGCATCATGGCTGCTGACTTGTTGCATGCATATGAGGTGATTGCTCGGCATTGCAGCATTCCACTATCAGGGGTTTTAGATTTTATAGAGCAGAGTGGGAGTGTATCTTCTAGTCAGGGTACTACTACCGCTGCTACAGATAGACTTCCTGTTGCTGGGATTGTCACACCTGATGTTCAACACATTTCTGTTCTGGTGTGTGAAAATTAAACCTTTAATATAATTAAAATTTATTTTAATTGATCATTACTTTACAATTTATTAATATTAAAATTAAACATGTACTTTTGTGTTTAGGCTTCTGCTCCAGTGTGTGGAGCTTCACAGCCCACACCATCTACCCGTGTCACATACACACAGCTCTTGACTGAGCACAACATGGATCTCGATGTTCCGGGTCTGAGTCAACTTGGCTTAGTTGGCGACATATTTGCTGGTGTTGAGGTCGTGGATGACAATCCCATACATTTGGAGACGCATTCCGCAGAGGTATAAATACATGTGTTTTAATATAATTAATATTTAATCTAAATTGAAATGTTAGAAATTAATGAACTTTATTCAAAAAACTTATTTATCAACTTCTTACATTTTATTTATTTTGTTTCACAGGGATCTACGGGACAGAGATCTACAGGTAGCGTAGATACTCCCAACATCCGCGCAGGGACAGATACTGAGGTAATCAATTGTACATATCAGTTATATAATGTATTGAATTAATCAAGAAATTGTTGTAGATTTTTGCTTATATATTTTAATATATGGTACATGCTATATATAGTTTATGACGTGTATATTCCTTTTTTTTAACATGCAGGGTGCAACAGAGCGTAGTGAGGGGTCTGGCACTCGCCCTAGTGCACGGAGGAGACTTCAGTGATATTTTATAGATTTCAAACATTTTAGACATACTTTTAGAGATTTTAGACATGTATATATATTCATACTCATTCTAGACATTATTATTATATTTTGATATATGTCTTAGACACGTGTATTATTAATATATTTTGATATATGTCTTAGACACGTGTATTTACAATTATGGATGTGAATATAAGACACCCCCTTATCTTTCATTTTTGTCTCTTGATGATATCATAATAGGTATATAACTAGCAATCGCATGTGTTTCATGAGATGTGAACGCCGAACGGTATATGTTATTTGATTTAGAGGCATAGTTATGTGAAGGTTGTTTCTACATTTCAGTCTTGCTCCTTGCCAGAGATTCCTCATTTTCAACCATTGACTAACATCCTTCCAAATCTGTTGTGAGAATGGACCCTGTACAAATAGATGGGTGGTTCTCCATGCTATGCTAAATTTATAGATGGCTTGTTCTCCATGCTAAATTTATCAGATGAATCATCAACAAGTGATTACTGGTTGTAAAGCTAGGTTCCTTGCAATACATTCATTATTTCTAGGTTTTACACTTTGCTGGTCTCCAGGAATTTAGTGATGCTCGAGATGCTGACGAGGCAAGATATTATCTGAATGGAAGAGATTTGAATGGGAGCCATATTGTTGTGGAGTTTGCAAGAGGGGTAATGTTTTCAGATTTTAGTTTTGTAATTTCTTCTATTATTCAGACATATGTCATTCATACCTTTGATCAGACCTCTTGGTAATTCACACCTTATTGGTTCACTTTGTCACTTGTAACTAGTTGCAGCAGCTAAGAATAATCCTTAGGGAGGAGTTAGTTGTTTATAGCTAATCCAGTTTCAATTTTGGGTTTTATATTTCTGTTTTGATTTTCCTTTGTTCATCAATATTGATGGAGAGATAGATTTGTAGGGTAGGGATGGGCGAGTGCCTCTACTCTACACATAGTGGTATATAGATATAGATATAGATTGATAAGGCAACAACATCCATAGTTATGCTTGGAAGACCAAGGGTCTATCAATATCTAGATGGATAGCATGCCCAGCTATTATATAGCCATAGCCAAGACAAAATGACTCCTATACCATTGTAAGAAGGATCCTCGATTGTTTTCCGGATGCTGGAGGCGACCAGACCATATATAGCCTGGCCTGGAGGGTCTGCTCTGCTACTTGAGAAGCTGCATGCTACAATTTAGATTGTTGGAAAAACCTGTGGAGTAGGATATCCCTACACAGACTTTAAATTCCATGCAAATTAGGAAATTGGAAAAACAAATGGAGGATGAGGTTGATGGAAAGGAGGTTTTTCTAGCTGATATATTTGGTTCCCCACATTAACAGATGAAGTAACCAAAGAAGAATCAATCTTAAATCATCATGGAAGGCCATTTCTGAGGGCAGGAGGAGGTTAATCAGAAACAAAGGATACCACTAAAGCATTTTGTGTAAACTATGAATCACAACATAGCGTAATTGTTTGAAAGTAAACATATATCCTTGTAACCCTGTCATAAAGGATTTAAGTGGGAATAAAATAGCTCCATAACTTATCTGAGGATTTTTCTACCCAAAGAGTGCTTTACATGGAATAGCCATTTACAGACCAAAAAGACAAAATAAACATGAAGGCGGTGTTGAATAAATATTTATAGCAATGTTTATCTTGTAAACATATTGATAAATTTTGTCATTAGGAGCCACATGTTTAAATTGTTGCAGTCAACAGGTGATGTCTTTAAGTTGTGATTTAAAGTCTTTTTGTTAAAGCAATGAGTTAGGTTTGTCCATTCCTCAGGGAATACATTCAACACAATGATGAATGACAAGTATAACATACTTCTTATCTCTTATTATTCTATTAACAAACCAATCACACAGTTTATCACTAGTAGATTATTCTCCCTAAGTCTATAGTAAATATCCCAATAGAATATTTTATCCTATTGAGAGTGGTTGAACACAAGAAGTTGCATAGAATCTGATATTAGTGAGCCCAAATTTTAATAGAAGAAACTAAGAACTTCCTCTTACATTGAGTGAAGTAGCTCAGCAAAAATGCTTGGAGTGAAAGTACAATGCAAATATCTAGAAAAATCAATAAAGAAATGACTAATTGTGGAACTTGTGAACATCAAGAGGCACGTATATGGATAGGTTTGATGTTGGTGGTGCTCCATGTTATTCCTCCCGGATCAAGGGGGAGACCCTCTAATCCCAATTCTGTGATTGTGGGATTGTTGAGAGGCTCCATAATCCTTCCAAATCCAACACTATGTTAGCACTCGTACTTGGATGATATTCTACCACAATATTGCAATGACTGAGGAGTAGCCACTTGAAGGCAAGAAGTATGCAACAGCTACTGTGATATTATGGAGTATTTTAATTGAGAGGAATAATATATTATTCGAAGGGAAGAAAAAGTGATCAGTCAATTTTGGAGTATAAAGGATATTCCACCAACATCCTAAATGGAGAAGTTCCAATTTTATGCAATTGGAGTATATTATAAAAATCAATAGCATCGTGGAAACAAAAGCCATTCAAAAAAAGCATGTTCGAAAGGCTATCAAGAGCATTTAAGTTCAGAGTAGATATGGGTTCAAAATTACTGCGAGGCTTGTCAAAGAGAGAATGGCCCACTAAGCTAAAATCAGTTGTTGAAGACATGAAGATTCTAGCCACGCTTTTTCCTTTTATATGTTTCAAACACATTAAACAAGATACCAATAAAGTGACAGCATCCTTATAATGTGACAATTCAAGTCGCTAAAGGAACCTTGGTCATGAGATCAAGGGATTTTGTAAGGTTCAAACTTCTAACATTGTTTTGGTACCTGTATTGTTGGGATGTGTTCTATAGAACAATGGCCATATAGTTCAGTAGTTTTACAATTCCAGGGAAAAATATGTAAGCAATAGATAAATGTTTTCACATTTATTGGTGTTACTATAGACCTTATTACTCTACTTTGTCCTATGTTATAGAAAGGCTTTATCTCTTTGCTGGTTTTAGAAGCCAGAGGCACCAAACATTGCACCCTCTGCCATCTAGATATATTGAGTTGCTATCATTTTCTTAGTATTGAACTAATGATGCACAACACCAGGGCTTATTCTATAATAGGAGAGCTCCTTGCCAACACTCTGAATTTCCAGTCCAGCCAAAGTCGATTTACCCTCTCCGAGCTTCAAAGATGTTGCGCACTCCATCTGTAGATCTGGCCTCCTTTTTGTCTTTTGTAGCTTGACCTAAAACTGAGACAGGAATTTTTCTGCCAATCACAAACATATTTTCCACATTCACTCCCTCATTTCCAATGTCATGGTGCCAACCATGAGTTTCTAGAACAGGTCGCACCAGCCATTGATTAGATTCACTGTCAAGATACCGATACCTATGAGAAGTATTTTCAGCATTAAAGGATGGTGGAAAAGCCATATATGGCATTGGTACAGGGACAAGCTTCGAACCAACATTCTCCTCTTCCATGTTGTGAGAATTTCCAATTTGCTCCTTTGCAGCTACTTTCATCTTCCTCATAAGCCTCCGACATTGTCTCTCTTCTTTCAACTATTTTTTCATGAATAATTTTTCCCTGTGCTCCACTTCTTTATAATAAGCCTCCTTTTGTTCTTTACTTAACTCATTTAGCTCAGCCTTTTTTAATGGTCCGAAGTTAGGTAGCTTATCATACTCAGATTCATCTTCTTCATCAGAAACATCTTCCAATTCCTCCTCAGAAACATCCTCATCTCCAACCTGCTCTTCTAGTATCTTCAGTTGAGATCTTGAAAAAATCTTAGAGGCAAAACAAAGTAGCAGTAGTTGCATTTGCTTCAGCTAGGATCTTAGAGGCAAAACAAAGTAGCAGTAGTTGCAGCTTCTAAATCTGCCCATTTGGCAAAACTCTCTGGCCTTGTTGGTCCTGCAGGCAGGATTATTCTCCACCAAAGATACAGGATTCTCCACACCAGACCATGATCTATTGTCAAGTATTTTCATAATGATCCACACCAGACCATGATCTGTTGTCAAGTATTTTCAATGGATCTCCAAACCCTGCTTCAAAGCTTCAAGACTGACTCAAGTTGGGGGGAGACTAGTAATGCTATATGAGTCTAGCCTTCCACCTGTCAGTTGCATTTGCTTAAAAATATCAAACAAAAATTGCAGTCAAGCCTGGTATGTGTAAATCTAGGAATATTGCAAAGCAAACACATTTAATTGATCGGTTAAGCACCATATCCACTAACTACAAATTAGATCACATTACCACCTAACACTGCAAAGTACGCAAATAGATTGTTCAAACCAATATATCAGTACATACCCCTTGAAAACCTGAAGCATCTGGCAGCACTGCTGCTACACCAAAAACTACCAGAGTTTTGAGCAAAAAGGGAAGTAGCTATATCCTAGAGACGGCAACAAATTTTCTGAAACTTCCCTTTTTGCTCAAAACCATCTTGTTCAGTACCACAGTTAGACAGCAAATCGACAGGTTTATTCTCCCAATAGTGACGGCTAACTGTGTAGGAGCAGAAACTAGGGAGGAGGTCCCTGGACACCGAGAATACCATTTATAAATTTGAAGTTGGATGGAAAATTGAGACCCAAAACCAACCCAAAAGGAAGTCGCCCTCAATTACCAATTTATAAATTTGAAGCTGGATGGAAAATTGAGACCCACAACCAACCCAAAAGGCTCGGCCACTTATTAGAAGCTTTGGGGATTGTGAGGGAGGGGGCGTGTAACACTCAGTTCTATGCATATCTCAAAATGCTATCTGCTCCTGCTATTCAAATTTAAGTTAGCCCATTTGTTCTTCTATGCATCTCTCAGAATGCTATCTACTCCAGCAATTCAAATTTAAGTTAGCCCATTTGTTGGTATGCAATAATGGCAAGTCTCCATAGTCCCTACTCTGCATATCTAGCCGTCAAAATACAAAACAATATCTGGGGGTGTCTTCTTGATGAAATGTTTGACTGATCGCAGAACTTTCTCATTGTCTGTAGCATGCATCATCAATTTATTTTGTAATACTGCCCCGTGTGCTAGTAATTTACATGGCTTCCTTTGATTTTGGGTAAGGTGCATGAAAATACTACAAGTATTCCATTTGTGCAACCTCAAGACCCCACAGGAAATGTTCTGCTCTCTAATATATTGAAATGAAATAGGAACAGGTTGCCGTTTGGTATTTTATTGCTACAAAGTTAATAGAAAAGAAATGTGAGCCATCTATTGCTAAATATTTGAATGAACGAGAATGTAGTTGCTTGTATCATGTTTGCTAGTTAGGGTTCAATAGGCCAATTTGCCATGATAGTAAATATTCCTTTATACTTCTGTTATATCAGTGCTTGGATTTTTAGTCTATGCAATCAGAATACCTGAGTAGCTCCCAATAAACGAACCTAATTTTTCCATGTTTATTCATGACTGGGATTTCCTACCAGTTCTTGCTATTGTTGTTGTTACATTTAGGATACAATTTCTGAGTGAGCTCATCTGTTTCATGCCCCGGGTGTAGGTGAATTTAAAGTTCAAGTTGACTGTTAAGAATACAAAAATTGAGTTCAAAATGTGAGTACAAAATTTGAGATCAAAACACAAGTACACAATTTGAGCTCAAAACAAGAGTACAAAATTTGAGGTCAAAACTCTACAATACCAGATTTGAACAATATATAAAGTAAATGTAAAACAATCCAATTGTGGGCTTCCACAAGAGGGGTCTTGATACACTAAACTGGTGTCTCACTTGGTCCTTAAAAACACCTTTACCTTAACTGTTTTATTCAAGAAATGTGTAAGATCTTTTGAAAGAAATTTATTAAATATCTAAATTTTTCGTAATGCTTATATTTAAATTGTACATATGTAGTGGATCTTCTTTATGTCTGCTGTTTGATAGAAGAGTTCTTTTCATTTTTCTTGATTAAAACAATTCTCTAGGTTTATGTATAAGCTGCCATGCAAATATGTACTTTCTCTGTAATCCTTTAACTTAGGATGAGTTTTGTGAATGGAATTAAATTATGTTAAGTTGACATCATGAATATATGATAGAGATCACATTGGATGTGCTATCTTATATTTTCATGGCTTTCCTAGCTAGTGAAAGTGCCAAGAAAATATTCAACTTCATGAAATGTGTTTGGATATGTTCCAGAGGTGAAATTCTTTACAGTTATCATAGCTTTGGGAACTACACAACAGTGCCTTGGATAAGTTTAGATTACAAGTCATGGCCAGAAAATCCCTATGAAAACTGGTTAAATTTCTGACCTTGCCTCAGAGATATTGCTTCTGCGCTCCCAAGAACTTTGTGCCTTGGATAAGTGTATCTAACATGTCATAACCAGTGAATCCTTGTGAATACCGGTCATATTAGGGGATTTTCCTGGGAGCTGCTGCTTCTAGGCTTCCTCAAACTTTCTACCTTGGATATGCTTAGTTGACATGTCATAACTAGAATATCAGTATGAATATCCATCATATCTGGGGCTTTTCCTGGCAGCTGCTACTTTTAGGTTCCCACAAACTTCGTTTCTTGGATAAGTTTAGGTGACATGTCATAGCCAGAATATCTCTATCATATTTCAGACTTTTCCTACAACCTGATTCTTTTAGGCTCCCAAGACTTTTGTGGGTCATACAGTGTATTAGAATGTTGTTCTTGAATACCTTTCAACTTATATTTTACTTAACAAAGCTGTTTGGCAGATATTGGAAAATTTGGTGGGTTGCCATGGGTATAAGGAGAGCAATGAGGTTGCTAACTTTTTGATCAATTATGAATTGCAAAGCGAGTACTAGTTATTTTCCTCTGTTTTACTTGTGCTCAATAAATATGAATTTTAAGTAGTACCATCGCACACCAAAATCCTGTCGAATTTTCTGGCAATGTCCTGAAATCTTTAGTGTGATAATGACCATTAACTTTGAACACAGATCACTAAATTTTGGCAAATCTTGTGAACGTGGATAACCTAGTAATATACCATTACAAATCTTGTGAACGTGGAGTTATTTATGCATCATACGCTAGGAATATACCATTACAAAGCCTTTGTTACTATATGAGTTGGGGTTTGAACCTGTGTGTATTGTGTGGCAACCCCCAACTCAACCACTCGACCACAACTTGATGGACCAATTTAATGAGACATTTTTGCATTTGATTAGTTTGCTTTATATTTTAAAGACTAATACCATTGAGGCTGTTGTTTTTTGTTATGTTTTTTATCTCTTAATTATATAAGTATTGTTCTTTTCATCATAAGAAACTCTGATTTGTGCTGCATAGTAACTTAATCTGCTCTTCAAAGGAGTTGTAGCCTTTTAGGAGAAGTTTGTCTGCCCATCTATCTGTATTTTACCAATTTGTGAGTTATTTCATATTTTACTTAACAAAGCTGTTTGGCAGATATTGGCAGATTTGGTGGGTTGTCATGGGTATAAGGAGAGCAATGAGGTTGATAACTTTTTGATCAATTATGAATTGCAAAGCGAGTACTAGTTATTTTCCTCTGCTTTACTTGTGCTCAATAAATATGAATTTTAAGTAGTACCATCGCACACCAAAATCTTGTCGAATTTTCTGGCAATGCCTTGAAATCTTTAGTGTGATAATGACCATTAACTTTGCAACCAACCTCACGAATAAATAGACACTTGCCTTTACACCTATTTCTTCAATAATTGTATAGGGAAATATATACAAGGATGTATTTGAAACATTCACATGATATCCATCTTGAATCCTATTTGTAGGTTAAGGTTTGAAGTCACATACATCAACCTCACATGGTGATGTTTCTCAACATTTTCCTAAACAGAGGATGTATGGTATATGAAAACATGGAATATGGGAGTTTGGATGATTGATTGTTCCAAAAGGGTGTAAGCGCTTCTCTTCTGTGGTATGTACACTTTTGAATTGCTTAAGAAATAGCCTCTGTGATTCCCTCTTTTAATTTTTTGGCACCTAGCTAAAGCTATTTTCTGTTCTTAGCACCAGTATAGCAAGCAGGTAGAAATATAAATGATTTATTTTACGAACCAAAATCTCCAATTAGAAAAAAAACAAAACCTATTTATTAAATAAACCAAACTATGAAATTACTAGTAAGACTAGAGAAATTGCTTAGCATTGTACAATTTCTTAAATTTCTTAGCATTACACAATGTCTTAAATTGCTTAAGATATTTTCAAGCTATGTTGTACCATGATCCATAATGAGCACTTAAAATCTTCTAACAGCGGGAATCAACATGTAACAATTCCACATGTAAAATGTAAAATAAGCTGAAATAGTGAATATTGTCAAGCACCAAATATGCTTGAAGGCATATTTCCTTTTTAAGAAGGGCATAAGCACAAAATATACTTAGAAGGCATTTTTACTTTTTAAGAAGGGCATATTTTCAAAGAAAAAATTATAGTTAGAAGGCATTTATCCATTAAAATAGGTCACACCTTGTATTCTTTTACGGTAGTCTTATTTCAATCATCTTATTGGCACAATCCATATAAGGAATGTCCAAAAGTGCCCCATGTCAGGTTTTATTAATAAGCTCCATATCCTATAGTTATATTAATTACAAATATGACACAAAGTTTGATGCAAAATAAAACATAACCCAGAAGAACATGTTATTTGTGATAAGGGTGGAGTGATAAGGGTACTCCATATACAACTTTTTGGTTCACAACTAAACAAATAACATATATCAAAAACTATGTACATCTGAATTCCCAACTAACATTTCCACATTAAAAATAATAACGTAACATACATCCACATCATAAATCATATTTATACCATACATACTTCCATGTAACAACCATATCACAATACTTGTAAACCATAAACCATCTCACAACAAGTAATAATCACAAGTATTAAACAACTTTATTGTATAGTGGTCTCCATAGTCCCTTCAAGTAGAAAATACAATGCTATCTAGCTTAATAGTTTATTACCAACAAGGTTTAGTAATTTATTCCATGTCCTTCTATATAATACCAAGTGGCTCTGCTTGTTGTTCAATGACTTGTAAAATTTTTTCATGGTCTTCTACATCTAGTCTCCATTTTTTGCGTTTTCTATTTGTAGTCTTCACCTGCTACAATTGTAACCCTGTAGCAATTATGTGATGGGTGTAATGATACACCTTTTTGTCTGGTTTTTAATTAACAAAGTGAATCCCACTTTGGAGGGCTTTCACTTGTTGTAAGTATGTTCCTTGCACTACAACTGAGCCAGTAAAAATGTTGTCACTTCACTTGTTATTTCACATGTTAGCTTTGTTCGCTCCTCTGTGCAACGCAACAAGTAGTACTCCACTTTCTCAATATTGGCTTGTTCAGTAATGACTGCAAATACATCTCCTACAACAAAATTCAAAGAAACATTCAATGATCAGATGTATAGTATAAATTATATACATATATATTTATTTATCAAATTAGACTTGATCCTTTCAAATAAAACATACCTTGTTTAACCAGTCCAGATATGTGGTCATAATCAGTTGAAATTAATGGCACATCTTCAAAACTATCATCATGATCTGATCCATATGTGTCATCCATAACTAAAGGAACTTGCTTCCACTCACCTACATACCCATGTTTTTGACTATTGCACTCTGAATATGATTGTTTCATGCATTCATAACAAAAAAAAGAATAATCTCTTGTACAGATTGTCCAGTTATTACTTTCCATAGTCATCAAAGAGTGCAAATACCTAGAATTGGTAATCCTTTCACATCCATACTTTGTCCTCCAATCAATACCTTTATTTAATCATGCTCAAAAGATCAATAAAGTTCAAAACAAACAACAAAAATCAGAATAAAAAAATTTAAAGTTAGTAACTTGTAGTTCACTTAATAAATCACATCAAGATTTACATATCTATGTTTTAAATGTGCATGTACCTATTATCTCCCAAAATACTCTGTGTGGGGTTGAAGCTTGTGATGTTGAAGCGTGTGAGGTTGAAGCCTCTGAGGTTGAAACCTGAACTGCAAAACGTTTCTTAGACCATTCAACAACGGTGTGGGCATCAATCAATCGATCTCCCTCATTATCAAAGATTTGTTTCTTTAGAGCACATTTTATGCATACACCCACACCATCATGTTCTCCCTTCCCATGGCCACTCTCAAAAAAACTCCATAAATGAGTAATTTTGTGATGACGATGATAACGACTAAGTGCAAAGAAAGGGTGAGAGGATTTGAATTGTGATGCACAACCATTTGATCAAACAAAATGGTGATCTATTTGTATTCCTCGTTGATGAAGATATTGAAAGAACAAACCAAAACAATGTTGCACAAAGTGGGTGTCATGTTCCTTGTCATCACTTATATAGAAGTGATACTCCTTCTTGATCATTCACTTCACATATGTACTTTCAACCCCATCCAAATCCAATTGTGCATGCCTATAAAATACTTGAACCATGATAGTAACCTGGTCAGTATGATAATACTGTGTTTGAATTTCTTTTTGATGAGAAAATGAGTAATTCTTAGCAAAATCAACCACGGACAATATGGAACCAATAGGGAATGTGTCCCTATTAGTCTTGAATTGTGTAACCTACCAGTTTGAATAGTGAGAATGTTTGATGTACGGACTAATTAAACTTCGGAAACTTTGTATGAATGTAGCAATGGGGATTTCGTCTTCTACCAAATCCAACCTGGTTGCATCTTTTCCAAGCCTTGTTAAATATTTTATGTATTTGAACCTACAAAATCAATTCATAACATGGAAAAATTGTCATGTATTCATTTGCAATAAAATCAAAATAAAATCTAACATCCAAATTTAAAAACATAAATTTATATATATCACCTCTTGCAAGCAACCAGGGTAACTGCATCCAAATCTTCATTTGTTTTTGGCAATAATTTCAAGTCCCCACACTTGTCACATACACCTTTGATGCAAGTCATACGATCATTGACATGAACATCAGATACGTTGAAAATAATTGAAATTATGAATTTATTGACACGTGTAGGTGGGGAAATTTCTTCTCTTAACTTTCTATACACCTGAAAAAAACATATATTTTGAAATACATTAATTTTAAATCACATGTCTCAAAAAATGATATTTAAACAAATTTTAAATATATAGATATAAATGAAAGCACACCTCAAAATATATATACATTGAATCTATAAATATTTATGTACCTGATAGTGATAATCAAACTCAATGTGATAGCGACAACAACATGTGTCAAGGACTTTATCAGCTCGCACATACCAAGTCTTCAAATTTTCAAACATTCGTTGTCCAATCTTAACATTTGGATTTTCTTCTGTAAACTTTATGTAGATCTCATGTTGAGTTATTTCAAGACAATGTTTTATATGTTCATCATAGTTATTGTGAGTTACCCTATGTTTTAAAACATCCCTCACATTCAGAGAAGGACGAGTCCTCTCAGTCTAAAAATTAGAAACTATCTTCACAATATTATCCTCTATTTTATCAGAATGTGGATTTCTACACATTAGTGCCCAATTTCCTTCCATAGTAAAGTCATCCAATGTCTTCCTCCTTTTTGCATACCTGCTAACCATCTTTCTAGATAAACCCAATGCCTTGGCAAAGGCGGTAACATGACGATTATTTGTTGTATCTTCACTTACAACTGAAGTTAATATTTCTCTATGATAAATACTCTTATCAGCAAACCTAGTTTTTGTACCCAAAGAACTTATTCCTTTAAAAACATTCCCAACAAATTCTTCTTCTACACATTTTGAATTTTTCCATCCAAAATCAACACCTAACAATTCTAATGTTTCCCTCATATCAACATGATTCAAGAATGTAACCAAAAAATGTGCTCTAGCAACTGTAGTCAAATTAACAAATTCACCATATACTATCTCTACACTTTTTGCTATTTTCTTTCGTGATAGTGGTTCTTGTTTGGAAAATTCTTTTAATTTTTGTAAATCCATCTTCACCAAGTGTTTCACATTTTTTTTGGGAAGTAATTCCATAAAAAAAAATTATCACTTAAGCATAATGTTGTGCATCATGATTTGTGTCCATAAACATACACATGGGATCCTATCAAAACCCTTGTCTTTACACAATCTAAAAAACATAAATTATCATATTTAAACCTTAGAACTAAAAAAAAATTAGGATCTATCAAGGGTTTCTATACATATGTACCAATTTTTGCAGCGTCGTCTTTCACTTGTTGTGTCTTCTCTCTCTCTCTTTGTGCCCTCCTACGAATAGATCTTCTAGCATTCTTCTCTACATTCTCTTCCTCGGTATATTTTCGTTTCTCGTTCTTTACATTTCCCATGATTCATCCACTTCAATAATTTTCACCTACACACATAAATCGTGATAGATCTGAATGTCTAAGAGTAAACTCGATACGAAATTATATGTGCATGCAACTCTATTTATATACAAATCTCAGTAGAAATTAGGTTATTTTTAATTTTAGTTTTCTATAACTTTAAAACAACTTTTCTAAATTTAATAGAATTTATATTTAATATGTAAAACAACTTTTATAATTTAATATTACATATTTTTTGTTAAAAACAATTTTAAAAAAAAAACAAACTTACTTTAAAACACATAAAATATGTAAAAAACTAAATTTAAAACATAAATCTGCCAAAATCCTTTTGGGGGACAATTGTGAGCCAAAATCTGCCACTCGGGTGCCATGTAATTAGGGTAAACAAAATAGTTAACTTACAAAATTTTGACACAAAATTCATATTTTTATTGGCTTTCTAAAAATGTAATTTTCATTTTTTTAAAATTTGTTTTGCTATTTATTTTTTAATTTTTACTAACATATGGTATTTTAGGACAATCAATAGTACACAATCAACCAAATTTAAAAAATAGTACAACATATCCAAAAAAATTGAAAAAAATATACTTAGTATTTGTTGAATTCTTCTTCTTTCCTGTGAAAAAAAAATAATAATTTCGATATAAATATTAAAAGTTATTGGCATTGAAATGTGGACGCCATTTATTTTAAAATATAGTTACTAAATAATTAATTAAAAAAACAATATAAGCCAAAAAAATATGAAAATTTGACAGCACGTCAAAATTATAATCTTTAACATATATCTAAAATTTCATAGTGAAAAGATAAGTTTTCATTTTAAAAAACCACTGGGGGATAGTCATTACTCTTTAATAACATAAGAAACAACATATGAATAAAATTAAGAAAAATACTATATTTTTTGCCAATTTTTTTTTTTTAAAATATACATGTATTCTACACTCTAAACACAAAATTTCATTAGTTTTTATAATTTCATAAATGTGTACAATTTTGTGGCTATTACCTTTAGAAAATCAATTTAATTGAAAATTCATGTTTACTAAGGTACAAACCATACCAATGAGTGGGACATTTTATTGTGCTTTTACCCAATCAAGGTAAAAACAAGAATTTATTATAATGATAAGAGTGTAATGCATCATAAATATTCTAACTACAGGGGGAGGAGAGGGATTTCAATCCATTAAGAAGACTTCGAGATGGTTTAAAGGTTGACTATGCTTCAGGATTGATTCTGGTAATCAGATATGTTAGAGTATTGGTTATAGTGTAATGAGATGTTTCTTCTAAGATGTAAAGGGTTTTGACATGATAAGAAGGTCTATGAAGTTTTTGATTCTAACAAGGTGCATCAAATCCAGGGTATATTTTTTAATTTTTATTTGAAGAAGTAGTTATGTTACGATTTCTTGTCTATAACTATTCAGGAAGTTTCATGGTGAGTAGAAAGTTCTTTTCAAATAGTTGATAACATCTTGTTGTTCGTGAGATAAAAATAATTTATGTACTTATATACCTAACAGGGTGTTGCTAGAAAAAGATAACAATAATGTTTTCCTTGAATTATGTACATGACAAGGTATAATTATTTCCAATATTTGAAAAGGTTGAAGTAGTGCAGTTCTTATTTCAAGGTTAATGTTTCTAATATATGCTATTATGACAAAAATATGAAGATTTCATGAGAAAAAGATAAGTGAGAATGATCTTAATAAGTGACTTATGTGTGTAGAAGGTCTAGTGAGAGAAAATTATGGGTGCCTATAAGAACACTAACAGAAGAAGAAAGTCATGAGATCAATCAACTAAGTTAGCATATAAAGAAGGATGAGAATTATAGATGGTTCAACATTATGTTGAGGCAGAGGTTAGCATCATCCTTTGAACACATGAATGATAAGAATTTACGTATATGCATGAATTTGAAGAAAGTTCCTAGATATGATCAAGATTCTAAAATTATAGGAAAAGTGGACATAGATTTACATTTGAACAAGCTAAAATTGTAAGATCTGGGACTAATACAAATTCTTGAGGTAGAGAGGGCTTATTTTGACTTTATTGAGATTCAAGGATGTAGAAGAAAATTGTATGTGCTACATTGTCAAAAAAATGGTTACAAAAGTCCCCAACGATAATTAAGGTCCTTTCAAGGTGTTCGAGCTCCAATTTCCATTTGAAGTGTATATTTGTTTCCTAGACATCTTTAATTATCATTCTTGCCTCTTTCTGTGCATGTTTTCACCTTTAGTGCTAGGACTGCCGCCATGCCTGGGCGGTGGTTCTGAAACCACCACCCAAAATAGGGCGATGGTCCTGAAACTATTGCCCTGCACAGGTTGGCAATCCTACCCCATTTTTCTAGATTCTCTCACGCATGTTTTAAGATGCGACAATTCATTTAATTTTACTTTTTGCATACATCTGTGAGCCAAATTTTCTAAAATTAGCTTTGGTTTCTTGCTCTCCTTCCTCCTATTTTTAAATATAGTTAATCAGTTAGAACTATTACTTCTTTCCTTAAACTTGAAGGCACCTCGCGTCCTCCATTCCTATATATTCCATGCTTGTATTCAAGAAAAAGGCCTGATATTTTTTGTGTATATTGCATTGTATTTCTCCTACGATATTGCTAGGAATTACATAGCCAAGACCTGATATCTTGTGTTATCTCTCTTCTACCTGCATTACATATGGGCTGCCATTAAGCTGCCATTGCTCAAGCGCCATCCTCCTATTGTTTTTCTTCCATTCCAAATCCCTTGGACTCAAACGAACACTCAGAGAAAGAAAATAACATACTGAGGGGACAGATACATACACAACTAGATTTTCTAAAGCTCTTGTTTGTCCAAGTTGGAATTGTGTGTTTGCTTTCCTCATTTTTTGAATTGTCAATTTCAAGTCACTCATTCTAGTTACATATCAAATAGAGTATAAAATCATTCATTTTAATAAGTTATTCAATCACAAGTAGATCAAATCATTAGTAAGCTTTCCTTTTAACATTACCACATAAGTTGTGGGCAAAAATAACCCCTTTTAGGGTCACAATTTGTTATTCACCTCTAAGGTAGGGTTTGAAGTGTTTTGATTGGATTAGGTTGTTTGTTTTAGATTAGATTCATACATTTGCACAAGTTACCAGCTACATCCGACTAATTGATTGTCTTTAGTTTATTTATTATATAAGAATGCATTGCTTTGATTTATTTATTATATTGGATTTTTTTATTGATTTGATTTGTAATATTGTGGAAACTCTAAAAACATATATTATATTTCCTTCCATAATTAGTTTTCTTATCAAAAATCATTTTATTTCATTATGTATGACCATCAATTGTCTAGAACAAGAAAATACATGCAATTTTTATCCCTTAGTCACACAACCAAATGGGCCAAAATTGATAACTTACATTGATACCAGTTTAGATTTGACAATATTACACAAACCCGTAACTTTGACTAAGAAAATAGAACAACTCAATATGCTAAACATAGTTGGTAATCAAGCCTATGACTATTGGACTTCTCCTTGTAACAAGGTTTGATTACACACATGACCATTAAAAGGCCACAACCTCCATGAGTATTTGGTTGTGATCCTCATGTCCCACAACCCAATGGACCTACTAGTGTGTTAGACATAGACACTAGTATGTGTACATTAGTATTCATATCTTCACAACTTCCAGCAAATATCATTAGACAAATTTCCTTACTGAACATAGCATCTAATCAATCTAAGACATTGTTGACCAGATAGGAAAATCACCCATAAATACATGTGGCTCTATCACTCCTCTCATTCTTACTTCCATGACCTTGTCTGGAAATCTATATAAGCATTCGCAGGTCATTTTTCACATGTTCAACAACAAACAAACAAAATCTCAGAAGAGATCAACAATTATTGGAGTCTACAAGTGGCTATTATCTCAAACCGAGCCATCACACCAATTCAAGTTAGGAAAATATTATTTTCCTTAGACTCACAGATCCCAACATTACGTGTTGAAGTATAAGATTTCCCAATTAGCTAGATCCTCGTCACAACATTCACATTCACACTCATTCTACACTGGCTATCACAGCACGACCTCGATAGGTCAGGTGCGAAGAAGGTCATGTGTTGATTTTCTATCATACAAATTGGTGAACTCAACTTGAAGAGATAGTCTGTAAAATTTTCCACTTTCTTTGTCCATCCTTTATTCTGTGGGTATTATTATACCCATCGGATATGTCGGGATACGATGAGTAGAGTCAGCCCATCCCAGGTTTTGACATGTACAACTACCAATATAGTATAATTTCAACATGGGAGGACAACCACTTGTCCACTCACAACCCCCTACTTCACAGGACCCATGTTGGTTCCTCTTTATGTATTGAGGAACTTGATCAGGTCATGCAGACCTATCCTCATCAACAATCAATTTCAAACAACATGAATTTAATTGGTGAAGCAAGTTCATCTCGTTGGGTATTGTTTCGACAACCCATTCGCATGTAATCGGATCAACTCCCACATCTAGATGAGGAATAATTAGCACGATATGTTAGGAGTGAACAACACTTTTAGAACATGAACCAATATTTCGATAGGTTTTAAGGAAAAGGTGATATCTTGGTCCAAAAAAATAATGTTACCCCTCTATCAACTAAAAATACTACAAAATAAGGGTCACAACATAGTGAACAATTCATAGCAGGATACCACACTCCTCAATAACATTAGAGGGGTCAAAAAAAATTACCTAAGAAAATAACTTCCTCGTCAAAGGGTGATTTCATTTCACCTTTGGTATAAAAATTCAAGGATCTAGAGCTTGCCAACAATACTCATAATTTGTACGCAGGGAAAGCGCAAAATTCTCCCTACCCGTAGAGTTACAGAAAAATACCTACTACAAATATTGCTCTAGTTTATATAAATACTAAAAACCCTAGAGATCTACTTACGGGAACATGCACCTTGGGTATGCCACCCAAGCCATGTATGGATATCTACAACAGGCACCAGCCATAAGTCCATTCTCAAACACCATACCATCCATAAATGTAATGTTCCCTCACTTCATACCTTTGATTCCATATCAAGCTAATTAACCCCCCTATGTGCACATGTATTCTAAATCTTCACAAGGTGAAATTTATACCTACCCGGGTCTATATGGGAAACCATAGGGGATGGTATACACCCCAAAAAATTTCTATGTTGTCCCATTTTAGCAACTGATGCAGCCCCCACCTCCCCAATAAGGATATTGAATGGTGAAAACATATGCAAAGGACCTATTCTGAATATCTCAAGGAACCCCTAGACTTCTCCATTTAGATAGTCATACTCCTGAGAACCTTCATTGATCTTCTAAAATTCAAAGGGGAGGGTGATCCTCATGCCCACATCAAGGTTTACACAACAGCCATTTGAGATCTGCTCCCATGGGATGTAGTCATTGCAAAACATTTCCCTAAGGTGCTAGAAGGTATTACTCTCAACTAGTACTATAGGATACTGGAGGCTTCAATATACTCATTCAAGAAACTTGTATCATAATTTATTAAATATTTTGTTATGAACAAGCTTTTGAGAACAAGAATCAGGGAATTATTTCATATCAAGCAAGAACACAATGAGTTCGCAACCCACTTTATTCTAAGGTGGCGAAAATTTCTTTACTCCTCTGCAAGCAATCTAAATATGGATGAAATAGAACTTTGTGATTTGTTCCTCTACTCTCTCAACAGGAAGACAAAGGAAGAGGTTCAAAATTTCCTACTAAGGAGCTATAAAGACGTGCTAGAGGGTGCTCTTTAAATTGACCAAGCAGCCATTAACAGTGGTCATAAGAATTATGGAACTAATGGAATTTTAGTCACCCCTAATCACAATAATCCCAGTTACTCCGACAACACGAATAATAACCAAGGACCTAAAATCCTTAATAAGAATCATGGGGTCATGATGGATGGAGTGACGGACCAACCTAAGAAACCTAATGTTGTTGATGCCCCTAATACTTCAACTTCAAACAACCACAACAAGAATGAAAGCAATCAAAGGAACAATAACTTCTTGCCCTTAGTCAATGCTATAGATGTTAACCACCAACAAAAACAACAAAAACAACCTCAGAAATCAAGAAAAATATAGACCCAAGGCCCTAACCAAATCCCAAGTGGGTATCTAAACCAATTTCAAAACCAAGGGCAAGGGTTCCCAAAATTTAATGATAAAAATCAACATCTTAACAATAACCGTAATTTCAGGCCGTAACAAGGCGCAAACTAAAGGCCTCAAGATTACAATACTAATTTATATTGTAGTTTCCATAAGGTTCGCGGGCATGACACAGAACATGCTGCGATTGTAACAAATTTTTACATCATTTTCCAGAGGACCAAAGATAGTTATTTGTTGACATTTTTTTAGCAAATCTAACAACACCCATTCAAAACATCTACATAGTACTCGTAAATCCATAGAACACACTGCTAGGGATCTTTAATTATCCTCTCCCTACATGTCCAAAGGATGGTAGATTATATCCTCACGATTCAAACAAGGGTATTGTAATAGGGACCCATGATCGTGAAGCCTCAACTTCGTAAAACCGACAGGTGACACCTCCTTTGGATGGTTGCCAAAAAACAAAAATTATGGGGTTGGTAGAGTTGGACACTGAACCAAAAATTAATGCTGCCATTAAAACTAGGGATTATTCTTTGTAGCCTATTCTGATCTACCTGAATACATCATATGGCATCCGTAATATACTAAGAATGATAGTAGGAGCTTACGATTTGATAAGGGAATTAACTAAGACATTATCGCACGTTTCCTTCTTAGATCTATTAAAGAATTCCCCGTCTCATAGGGCCACTCTACTAGAAGCATTGGGTCTTGGTCATTTGGCTAATGTCACCCCTCCTCCAAAAGAAAAACTAAACCACATGGACTTTGATGCAAATCCTCCAAGACAACCTAAAAGAGAAGTTGAATTTTTGTTCAATATAAACAAGAAGCCCATAGATGCTGAAATGATTCATAGAGGGGATCTGATGTTATTTTCATAAGTCAATATTTAGAACAACTATGTAAAGCATGTAATGATTGATGATGGGGTAGCAGTCAACATAGTACCCTTCTCTTTCCTTCAAAAACTAGGGTACAGAGAAACTAATTTCTCTTCGACACAAAATATGCTTAAGGGCTATGAAAGGCTCAAAGCAACGTCAATCGAAACTATAGTATTTCTAGTCACCCTTGGACCTAAGATGGTAATAACCTAATTTTATATTATATATTGGGAAACCAACTATAATAAGATCCTTGGTCTTCCTTGGATTCATCGAATGAAGGTGATTCCCTCCACTTTGTTTCAGGAAGTTAGATTCCTACATTTAGTGAAAGTTTTTGTGGCACATGGTGACCTAAAACCCTTTGACATACACTTAACCAATTTGAAAAACATGCCAAGAGTTCTCTCCAAGTTTGAGCTTCCTAGAAATCATTTAAATAAACCTCAAAGCTTGGTTCTTGAGGAAAAGTTGATTCCTACAATGAAATTATAAGTTGCAGGCTTGATCAAAGGAATTTTGAAATTCAAAGATGAAACTGTCATCGTAGAGACAATATCGTTAGGGAATACGAACAATATTGTCGAGCTATTGGAAAAATATTTACCAATTCTCCTTCCTTTAGATTTTATGGGCATAGGACATACGCTAGGACTCGGTTCTCTCCGAGGAAATGAGGTTTGTATTGTTGAGGTGATCAAAGTAAAGTTGAAAGATTCCAAAGATGATCCAACATCCATTTTTCCAAGTAACTGTTAGAATCTTCATTTCGATGGAGCCAAGTTTCATTTTGGCGCTAAGCAGGTGTGATTCTTACCTCTCCTGAGGGAAGGATTCTACCATTTTCCTTCAAGTTAAACTTCAAGTGCACAAATAATGGGGCTAAATATGAATCCCTTCTACTTGGTCTCATTGTAGCCAAAAGAATGGGTGCTCTTAATAGCATAGTGTTGGGTGATTCCCAACTGGTTGCGAATCAAGTATACGATGTGTATGAGACTAGAGATGATCATTTGTAACTTTACAAAATGGCAGTGCTGAATTTAATGAAGAGGTCTAACTTCATATCAATCGAGGAAATTACATGAGACCAAAATCTCCTTGTAGACTCAGCCGCAACATCTACTTCTCTCTTTAGTATAAGAGGTGAGTTAGAAGATTCAAGATTCATGGTCTCAGTTCATGCATAACCTTTGGTCCGTAAGACATCAGTAACTCTAATGTTGACATACATAGACATTGAGAGAAATTGTTTCATTACTGATTGTGTTGATATTGAAAAATCAACTCTAAAATATCTAAACACTCTCACAGATCTACATCTTATACATCATGAGGTTAATATTTCTCTAATTCCACACTCTTCTTCCTATTTTGGAAATCGTATGATAGATTATTCCCCTGGTAGAGAACTTGAAATTTATGAGGTGGTAGAAGAGGGGGATTTAGAGTTACCTCCATCCCCACCTAAGTTTGAGGAAGGAAATCCTCTTTAATCAAGGGAACAATCCATATAAATATTGAGACTGAGGAATAACCAAAAATTTTAAAGTTAGGGTCCTCTTTAACTCTAGAGGAGGTTGAAATACATACTAACATTCTCAAGAAGAAACAAAAAACTTTCACATTTAATTACAGAAAAATTACGGGATTGTGTCACACATTGTGGTGCACAATCTCATCACGAAGCCGGATGCAAAGTTGATTAAGCAAAATTCTAGGCCCATGAAGCCAAAAGTGGCCCTCATGGTGAAGGAAGAAATAATGAAACTCCTCTAGGTGGGATTCATCAAGCTAATTGACTAATCTCAATGGGTATCTAACATAGTCCCCTTTGTCAATAAAAATAAGATCTGCATCTGCATATATTTTTGGGATATAAACAAGGCTTGTCCCAAGGATGATTTCCCATTACCATCTATTGATGTTATCATTGATGCAACAATTGGTTTCGAGTTTTTATCACTTATGGATGGATTTTCTAGGTATAATCAAATAAGGATATTTGAAGAGGATCAGGCCAAAACCACCTGTATAACTCCTTGGGTAACATACTGTTATGCGGCTATGCCATTTAGGCTTAAGAATTATGGAGCTACATACCAACGAGCGATGAACTATGTATTCCATGATCTTATACATAATATTGTGGAATCCTACGTGGATGACCTACTAGATAAGGCTAGAAAGTGATGTGATCACCCAGAGGTGTTTCGTATCATCTTTTCACACTTAATTGAATACGATGTCACATTGAATCCAGAAAAGTGTGTTTTCAGCGTAACAAGAGGAAATATTTCGAGGTACATCATATCTTCAAGAGGAATTGATGTAGACCCAACCAAAATTTGATTTGTATTGGAAATGATTCCACCAGCAGATGAGTCTAGCATCAAATCTTTTCTTGAAAAACTTGGGGAAATCCAAAGATTTATCCCTCACTTGACCATTTTTGTTCAACCAATAAAAATTTGTTGAAAAATTATTATAGCATTGATTAGAAATAAGAATTCAACAAGGCCTTCAAGGTAGTTAAATGATTCTTATTATCGCCTCCCACGCTAATTCCACCTAGATCAGATAACTATTCTATCTTGTATTCATGAGATATGGATGTTTCGCTAGCCTACATGTTGGCTCAAGAGGATGATGATAAATGAGAGCATGCAATTTATTTCATTAGTCAGATGTTGCTTGATTATGAGACACTACACCCAGGAAAAGAAATAATTACTTACCATAGTCTTTGCAAAAAAATTATTAAGAAATTATATGTTGAATCAAGAAATGAAGGTTATTATTAAGTCAAATCACTTGCAGACATTCCTCACACAAGGATCCTTGTCTAAGAAGGTTGGATGCTTCATAACTCTAATGGCTGAATTTGAGTTAACATTTGTTAATTTGAAATCCATTAAAGGATAAATCATTATGGATTGGTTAGCTAATAATCTATTAGATGGAGGTTATCTGGTAGATCTAGACTTCCCCGATGAGTGTGTGTACTTAGCTGATACTAGGCCCCCCATTTCTGCATGTCCATGTTATACCGACATCATTAATTTTATAGTGGACCATACGTATCCAGAAGGGGAAACATCTCAATAAAGAAGGTCGTTACCTATTATTTTTAATAAGTATGTTATTGTAGAGTAGGTGATGTATTGTAGGGCCTTCAATGGAATGTTGTTAAGATGTTTTGACGCCGAAGAATCTGAAGAGATTATTTCTGAGTCACATAGCACAGTATGTGGAGGTCACTTCGGCAACCATGCCACTACTCAGAAGACACATCAGATGGGGTATTTCTAGCCCACTACAGAACACGATTGTTATCCAAAATCTACCCCCAAGGTAATTTGGATAACTTTCATAATTTTCTCATGTTGGAGCAAGAAGAAATGATGAAAGGACAAAATTGGATTTTTGGGGGTCCCTTTGGCTCTTATCTATCTTCCCTATCCATGAAAAATTCAAGGAGATAGAAAAAATTGAAAAAATCCAAAAAAATGGCTTTAGATAGAGTATTGTAGAAAATCAGGTATTATTTTCCCAGATGGTGTGCAGGGCGTCGGGATAACTAGGACCCGCATCACTGAAAAAGCTGCAGATAATTAGAGTCAGAAAAATCAGGTATTTTTGTCCCAGATGGTCCACGGGATGTCGGGACATCTAGGACCCAAAAATTTGAAATTTCCACACCAAGAGTAATTTTGTTAAGTCAGATATTTTTTTTCCAAGCTGCACTGGTTCATACGGGACAGTCGGGACCCACAAATCCGAAAATCCAGTCAAAAAGTAGTGCGGGTAATGTGGAGGTCAATTTTCCTCACGACCGGGTGAATGACAGACAGACGAGACATCAAAAACCTAAATTTCCACACAAAGAGGGAATCGGCCAAAGCGGAGGTTTTTGGCCCAAGTTGCACAAGGGACATCCAGGACACCAAGACCAAAAATAACTGACATAGCCGCATACAAAGGAAAATTCAATGTCTAACCCTCCCGAACTTCAAACGACCATAACTTTTGACCCAAAGCTCTGATTTTCATGAAATTTTACTTTCTTGAACAAACACAATGTCCTATACGCCAAAGAAATGTCCTCATGCCTATCCAATCAGATGCTCATTCCCATTAAATGATAGAAATTTCTAGTAGACCCAAAATAGCTACTCATACTCATAAGGCCATAACTTTTGCGTTCCTTAATGAATACACACAAAATTGGTACCGTTGGAATATTTGTTCCAAGAATGACACACATATATCAAGAAATATTGCATTTTATGAGGAATATATGATTATTTTTCAGAAAATGTGGCCAGGATCATAATAATGATTTTAGTGATGGTTGGGATGCATTAATGAAGCATGGCCTGACATATTTCACTATTACAAGTTATGGGGAAGTTTGGGGTGCCTTTTATAAGAAATGAAACATCATTTCACTCCATTTACTACCTTTTGCAAATAGTTAGAGGATAGATTTTGGTAATCTTATTTTTCCTCTCTCGCTCTCTTCTCTCAGATTTTATAAATTGGAGTGTTTGGCTCCTTGTAAAGGGAGATAGTTTTGAGTAGAAAAACTCTACCAAAATTGTTTTGTGAAGCTAATGTTCTTCAAACCCTTGTAGTGGAATCCTTACATGGTGATCCAGGACCTTATCTTGTAATATATTTGTTTGTGCATACTTAAGAAGCAATAGAAACAAGTTTGTGGATACTTCTTCCCCTGCTCTATTTGTTTCGACTCTTCTTGCCCTTTCAAACTCATTACACATATATTAGGCCTACCTTATAATTTGTAGGGATTCATTCTCATTATGCATGTATGGAATATTTTTGTGAATGCATTTGCTGGGATGTGGAGAACTGTTATCACCACTTCTAGTATGTAGTTTTCTTCTATTTTTCACACGTTGGAAGGTTATTCTCACACCCTCCTTTTCTAGTGTATCACCACTTTGCTGTAGGATTTTTTGCATGCACTCTCTCTTTGTGGTCCCTTGGAAAGTTATATTAGGATTAGATAGTTTTTCCAACATTATAGTAGATTGTGGTAGGTAGTTTACGAGAAAGAACCAACTTTCTCTGGAGGTCTATCTCAAGTAGAAAGTCCCACCACTTGGAGCTAGTTCCCATGCTATCCAATTACACTGTGAGCTCAAGAAAACACACTTGTACAAACCATAGTGTGCTGTAATTCGGAGATAACAATGACATAGTAGAGTTTGTGTGTAAATGCCATAAATACCAAGAGTTCTACCACGAGATCCACATACTGGCACAAACTTTGTAACCAATAGCAACACCATGGTCCTTTTCCACGTGGGGCTTGGATTTAATAGGGAAATTCTCTCCCTCGTCAATGGATGTCCATAACCTCATAATCATGGCCACAGAGTACTTTACCAAGTGGGTAGAAGCCATGCCTCTTACCATTGTACCCAGGTTTATGATTGCTAAGTTCATCTTAAACCAGGTCATTTATACGTAAGGTGTCCCACAAGTCATTATCTTAGATAGTGGCACATCTTTCAAAAATGACGAGGTGTGTGAATTTTATGCAACATTCAAGATAAGTCATCACATGGCTTCTCTTTATTATCCCCAGGATAACAGACAAGATGAGGCTATGAATAAAACATTAAAGTCCATCCTCCTTAAGACCGTTAAGGAGAACAAAAAAGATTGGAATTTAAATATTTTTCCAGCCTTGTGGGCCTATCAGATGTCAGTTAAAACACCAACAGGGGCAACCCTATTTTCTTTGGTATTTCGTTTAGAATAATTATTACCACTCAAGGTTGAAATAATGAGTATCCATATTTCACTGCATGGAATCTTGGGGGAAGATGGCTATCGAGAAGTGCGACTCTCTCAGTTGAAAAGTATTGATGCGGTTAGACTCAATTTTGAACAACATCACAACGTTTATGCTAACCAGATGGCTCTGCAATACAATAATTAGGTTTACGAATGTCAAATATACGACGGAGATTTGGTAATAAGACTTGATATTCAGATAGACAAAAAAACCGACAAGGGAAGGAAATTCATACCTAGGTGGTTGGGTCCATATCAAGTAGTAGAAAGCTACAAAAATGGGGCATTTCTCCTTTATACACTAGAGGGTGAGGATTTTAATGAATCTGTGAACTCTCTTCAACTAAAGAGGTATTATGCATGACCCATTAGAATTTTCATATGTACATTACTACATCTGGATCACACTTTCATTTGCTAGCTCATTCTGTAAAATTTGTGATCAAGGGATTTATTCTTATAGCAAATCCTAAAAACTTCTGAAAAACATTCAAATCATGTCTCTCTGAATTTTTATGGTATCATCAATTATTTTCAAATCATTTCATTAGTTCAAGTAGGATAAGACAATTTTTTTATCGTGATCATACCAAGGCTTTCGTACTTTGTCCTGTTTATAGTCTCTTTCCAGATTAGGTGTCTTTTCCTATAGTCTATTCTAGAAGCTTCATGGTGTCAAATCTATCCCATAAAAATCTCTTTGGAAATAATAACATACTAAATATTTTGCCTAGATGAGTCAATCAAATGAAAATCCACAAAAAAAAATTTATTTTACACATTTCTTTTCCCTACCAACCTTTGGTGTTGATCCTGCATCTCTTACTAGTAATGTAGGGTTGGGAAAGGAGAGAAATGCCCTTACTTGGCTATTCCTTGTCCATGACGATGAGCCCATGCTTCCTCCTTGTAGCATGCGGTAAGGAGTAAGTGGTATATTTGATAAAATTTAAAGTTACAAATAATTCGCTCAAATGTTTTTAAATCATAAGTCAAAAGAAAAGTGAGCTAGATGTCCAAAAATCCAAAACATTTTAAAAGCTCAAAACCAGATTTTGTCAACCAAGTAGCCATCTACGGATCTAAGTCTCGATAAAATGGAAATTAAATCACATTCTAAGATATGTGGAAACTTGAGTAGGATGAATTTTTAGTGTCTCAATGCGGTCCTATCAAACCATTGTCTTTCGCTCATCATTACCATTCAACAATTTTTTGTAACTTTTTCCATTTCTAGCTCTTAGAGTTGAGCCCTCACATTCTACTAGTTACATGGGGTTAGGAGTGGGGAAAGTACATATTCTTATCATATCATTGTGTCACCAATTTTTTCCAAGACAATATGAAGTATCAAAGATTTTTTAAATAAGCTAAAGTTAAAACATCACATTATTTTCACATTATCATATATCAGCATTATAAAATATAAACAGAAATCATTGTGTTATCATTTAACACCCATTACATGCATTCCGAAAAGCGTAGAAAATTAAAAATTCTATAACATCTAGAGTATACATGAGAAAGAAAATAAATGAGATTAAATTCAGATACAATGGATTTCTAAACTAAAAATAAGAGTCTGTATGTATCATAGTTGGTCAAGTTTCTATACAATGCCATCACGGGCTAAGGCACAGTCAAAACACTCGCAATGAGCCCGAAATATACAAAAAAATTATTGTATAGTACCTGATAAAATGGAAAAAAAGTGATAAATGGCATAGTGGTCTGTCAATCGATGTGGGATCCTTTGGATGGTGCATGACCATCTTCAAGGAACCTACTGCACTTGTGACTACACTGAGAGTGAAATGAATGGTGTGAATGCTCATGGTGGTGGCCCCTGGCTATGGCTTCACTGCAGGAATGGCTTCACCTCATCAAATACTCGATTACCTCATATCTGGCCACCATGATACAAAGGGAGGTCACCACCTCCATTATCCTCCAGACATGAGCAAACACGTCTGTGTGTCTTTCTGAAGCTAGTGGCTAACCAGAATCATCAGTCAGCTAATCTCAGATCTTTCCTAAGGGGATTAGTAGGGTATCTACACACATCCATCAGATGAGACCTCTCCACTCTTGTGTATTCACTGCAGCAATGGAAGGAGAAGAAGAAAATAATTTAGAAAAGTGCAAGATACAAATCAAAATAGAATATCAAAACTAAGGTTTCACATTAATAAAGGCGAGAGAAGAATATCAAATATACTTGGATCGTTGGGCATCTAGGTAGGGTTAATGAATACTGATTCCAATGTTGCAGGTTCCTGTGGGGCCTCCCCAAAATCAGAGGCCAAATGCTATCTGATCATAGACTCATCACCCCCCTCACCACCTTGAGGAAAGGGATCCTCTGATACTAGGGTCCATCTCTCTACACTGACCTCCTCGTGTATAACTCTTAAAATCTCTTAAGTTTCATGCCACAAAGGATCACTCTCCTTCTCTTCCATATGGGCTACGTCACCAGTCTCGGCATCATGCCCCTCATCCTATTTAGTGTCCTCTCTGACTAACTCCTCCTCCATCTCATCACCTATGTGCTCCTCAAAATCGGAGTGTACACTACTAGGCTCATCCTCCTCTCCATTGTGAGCAGGATAAACCGTAATTTGGATTAAAGTTTCTCGAGGGGCACCAGCTGCCCATCGAGTATGAACCACATGGCTAAATACAATAGGCACACCTTGAGTGACAACTATCCAACCGGGATATACTCTAGGCATCCTCTGGGCCTCCTAAATGGTCCTATAAATTGGTAGCATTGGGGAAGGTACGCCAACATATGGTAGGAAAAATTGTTGAAGAACCCAATCAAATGGGTGAATCTCAACTCTCCCAACCCCATCAACTAGCAAGCCTGTAGTTGAAAAATTTAACACCATGGTCACCTCTTGCCCCTATAACCCTACCATGTCTTGGTAGGGAGTAGCAGCCATGTCTACTGTTGTAAGAGAAGCCACTGGCTGATGAGGTTTCATAAGAAACAACATAGCACCCCACCTCACTACTTGGATGACCATTGGATCTAATACTTATACTCCCCTTCCATAAGGGGTGATATGATCATATACCCAACTCATGAAAAGAGTGGAGTGGCACAGTGACTGCCCCTGTAATAAGACTACCATGTATAAGTCATGGTAGATTTTCCCTAGGGTGTACGCTACCCATGCGTACCTATGGCTGTGTCCCTCAATCTGTGTGATAATAAGAGCCCAACAATAGAGAAGAGTTCTACCTCCCTTGTCCCCGACCATTTTCCAGGACAAGATGCCCATAATGGCTCTCTGAATAATCGGAATAGGAGCAGTAGCAATCAACTAGACCATCATCTCCTTCTTCAAACGAAATGAGACAATGACGTCTCCCATATATGTGGCCCACTATGTCATCATGTCCCTAGATCCTATTAACTCTAAATTTAGTCTCCTCCCAATAATCAAGAGCCCAATGATGTGGTATACATCCTCCAGATTAATGGTCCAGTCACCCCTAACCCTTGGAAACAAGAAGGTGTTCTGATCTACATCCCAGTAGGAGAACAGGTCACACAATATGTGAATGGCAGGGGCAATGTGGGGTACCCAAGCAATCATCCAGATACCTACCTTCTACAGAATACCCCTCTTAGTCTGAGTCAGTTGATCTAGAATCCCAAGGATCCAATCACACACACACACTCTCTCTCTATCTGCTCCAACAGATGTATTCCTCCTTATTTTGCTTTTACCAAAACATGATAAAAGAGAAATTTAGTAACATGTATAAGAAGACAAGCTCACAAAAAACATGATAAAAACTGAAAAATCCAAAAAAATCCAAGTTAGTGAAAGTTTTTCTCATTCTTTTCAGAAGTGCCGCCCAGTGCAGGGTGGAAATTTTAGGACCACCACCTTGCTTTAGGCAGTGGTCCTGAACCGAATTTCCAAACATACCTTTAACCCTAAAAAAATTTCAAAAGTGGAAGAAAGGAACATTTTTGACAAAGTAAAACCATGCCCTATGGGAAACCCCTCTAGAGACTCATTTAAGACAATTTATTTTTAAAGTAATCCCCCCTAGGTGAAATTTTCAAAAAAATTACATTTAGGGTATAAAAAGACAAAAGTGAAAATAACCAACCTTTGACTGTGTTGGTCGATATCCCATACATGGAGGCATGATCACTATTTCACAATACTCATTTTGGCTTTACCCTCATCAGAAATAGTCACCAGGAATCAAGAGCTCAAAATTCACCAAATCAACAATGGACAAATGAATTGAAAAGTGAATTTGTTTATATATATATATATATATATATATATATATATATATATGTTATTTCTAACCTCTTTTTGAGTGTATGTGTTTGAATGGTTGGAGCGTTGGTGTAAGTATATTTCTATATCCCCGTGAAAATGGTAATTCCTCTTGTCATTTTGATTTAGTGTTTATTTTTCAATATTTTATATATCTACACTTGAGTCTTCTTTTCTCTTGAAGGTAGCGGGAGTTTTTGCAGTGACATTTTGATACATGGGCGTGTAAGGTATTACTTCTAACTCCCCTTTTTAGGAATGCCATACTTAGACTCTACGTTTTATGCCTTTTCATGGCTAAAAATTTTCTCCAAGGGGAAAATATGTACACATCCAAAATTACATGTCTAATATTTTTGGAAAAATAGTTACAAAATTCCCTAATGATGATTCAGGTCCTTTCAAGAAGGTTCTTGAGCTCCAATTTTCATTCGCAGTGTATATCTATTACCTAGACATTTTTACTTAGCCTTCCTACACTTTTTCCAGCTTCCTGCCTCTTTCTACACATGTTTTATCCTTTAGTGCCAAGACCGTCGCCCTACCTGGGCGGTGGTTCTGAAACTGTTGCCCAAAATAGGGCGGCGGTCTTGAAACCACTACTCTATGCAAGGCGCAGTAGTGTTTGGTTTTTCCAGATTCTCTCATGCATGTTATAACATGTGAAATTTCACTTAATTTCACTTTTTGCATGCATCCATGAGCCAAATTTTCTAAAATTAGCTTTGATTTCTTGTTCTCCTTCCTCATATTTTTAAATAGATTTAATTAGTTTAAATTTCTCCTTCTTACCTTGATCTTGAAGGAACCTCCCATCCTCCATTCTTATATATTCGATGCTTTTATTCAAGAAAAAGGCCTCATAATTTTTGTTTATATTCGATTTTATTTCTGCTACGATCTTGTTACAAATTGTATAGCCAAGATATGATCTCTTGTGTTATCTTTCTTCTACCTGCATTGCATACAGGCTGCCATCAAGATGCCATTACTCAAGCGCCATCCTCCTACTATTTTCCTTGCATTTCCAATCCCTTGGACTCAAATGAAAACTCTGAAAAGAAAATAACATACTGAGGGGACAGATACATACACAACTAGATTTTCCAAAGCTCTTGCTTGTCCAGGTTGGAATTGTGTGTTTTCTTGCCTCGTTTGTTGAATTGTCAATTTCAACTCACTAGTTTTAGTTACATAAAAAATAAAGTAGAAAATCATTTATTTCAATAAGTTATTCAATCACAAGTAGATCAAACCATTAGTAATATTTCCTTTTAACATTACCATAGAAGTTTTGGGGAAAAATAACCCCTTTTAGGGTCATGATTTGTTATTCACCTCTGAGCTACGGTTTGAAGGGTTTTGATTGGATTAGGTTGTTTTTTTTAGATTAGATTCATACTTTCTCACAAGTAACCAGCTACATCTGGCTGATTGCTTGTCTTTAGTTTATTTATTATATTAGAATGCATTGCTTCAAAATTAGAAAAGAATAAAAATATTTCCTTTGGTAGATTATTTTTCTTTTTATTGATTTGATCTGTAATATCGTGAAAACTCTAAAAACAAAGATTATATTTCCTTCCGTAATTAATTTGTTTATCAAAAATAACTTTCTTTCATTATGTATGACCATCAATGGTCCACAACAGGAAAATACATATACTTGCGATCCCTTGGTCCAACAACCCAACATGCCAAAATTGAAAAATTAAATTGATACCAGTTTACATTTTATATTCTTACACAAACCTACAAATTGCACCGAGAAAATAGAAAAACTCAATACGCTAAATTTCTCTACTAATCAATCCTATGACTATTGGAATTCTCCTCACAATAGGGTTTGATTACGTGCATGACCATTCAAGGGCCACATCCTCCATGAGTCTTTGGTTGTGATCCTCAAGTACCAAAATCCAACAGGCTTGCTAGTCAGTTAGACATTGACATTAGTTTACATACATTAGTATTCATATCTTCACCACTTCCACCAAATTTCATTACACATCTTTCCTTAAAATAACTCATTAATACTTGTGGCTCCATCATGCCTCTCTTTCTTACTTCGATGACCTTGTCTGGAAATCTATACGAGGCACCCATAAGTCATTTTCCACATGTTCAAAAACCAAAAAACAAAATCTTGGTAGATCTCAACATTGATTTGAGTCTACGAGCAGCTATTATCTCAGACCGGGCCATCACACCACTTCAAGATAGGAGAACATTCTTTTCCTTAGACTCGTAGATCCTGACATTGCATGTTGAAGATATAAGATTGCCCAATTATCTTGATCCCCATCACCAAAATCACATTCACACTCATTCTACACTAGTTGTTTTAGCATAACCTAGAGAGGTCAGGTGCAAAGAAGGTCACATTTTTATTTTTTGTCGTATAGAGGTTTTACAAACATTTAGAGGAAGAATTTTTTATTTTTTACATGGTACAGTCCTAGATTATGGTGGATGACAAAGATGAAATTAAAATGGAGGATATAAGTTTAGGGGGAGATTTTTGGATGCTCATTTTAGGTTCATGGATCAGTTATTGTTGTTGTTAAAGAAAATAAGTGAAAATATAGTCCAAGGGGGGGCCATTTAAAAAACTATGCGTGTCTAGTGCATTGTTTTGATTATTCATGTTGTGTCTTTTCATTTTCCATGTCTATTTTTAATTATAACATTTTTTATAGATGTCAAAGGGGGAGAGAAGCATTGGAAACATAGATAAAATTTCTAGTAGGCATGTTTTGTCTTATGGTTTCCATCAATGCTTTTGAAGATGGTTGCCACACATGAAAAATGGTGATATTGTCAGTCATTTTGTCTTATCATTGTCATTGATTTAAAACCTATTGATGGAAAAAGATGTTATGGATTCTCCATGATGTGTTATTCAAAGATAAAATGTAAATTTTGATTGGTAGTGTCATGTTTGGTGAATTCCTACGGTGTCCTTGAGCATGGTTAAATGTGTATGCTCATAGTATGATTCCTCCTAAGTTTATTTAAGGTTATTAAGTGGTCCTTCATATCTAGAATAGTGTGTTACATCTGCTAACGAGTCTATAAAGGGTATCCATTGTGATTTCATGTGTTGGCATGGATTGTAGTAGTCTTTATAGGCATAATCCTAGGCATGGAGCTTGTAGAATGGTATGGTGACTTGATTTTTTCAGATTATTATTCCTATACAAGAAATATAAATTTTATATGACATGATATATTATGTTTATAATGAGTTTCAGGTTAGTAATCATAGGTATAGTGCATGTATGAGATCCTTCCAGGAAACAAGAAGGTAAATATAGGGTAGGAAAAAAAAAAAAGTCATTGTGGTTAGAGATTTCCAAAAATATTAGTGCTAGATGGTGAGTATATACAGTTAGAGGATGTTTTCATGATTCTTCATGAAAAAATTTAGGTGATAATGAAGAATATCACGGAAGATATGAAGTTTTTGGTGAAGTCGGGTCTATTGGTGCCTTTTTTGAGCTTGTACCATGTTACCCTAATTTTCCAAATTTGTATGTGCTCAAAAATGTTTTACCCTTTGAATTCATGGTTTAAAATTCTTCCCCTCCAATTGAATTCTTTATAAATGCTCACAAACTTGTTGTTTTGCCCTAATTTGAAAGAATAATCCAAGTTTGCCCTTTTATGTGCCCTAGTTTTTTCCAATTTTGCGATCTATGTCGTTTTTCCCTTTGCGAGATCATGGAAAAATCAAAATTGATCAAATCATGCTTGTTTTTAATTGAAAATACCATGGCAAGGTCGAAAATGTTCAGAAATCATGCTTCAGTTGATTTAGAATCAAAAAATCTGCCATCCTTGGTGAAAAAATTGAATTCTAGGGCATCCCTGGATTTTTTTACGTTTTAATGGTCAGACGGGCATCATTTTCCCATCAAATTCATCCTCAAAAGATATTGGAAATGTTTCAGCTTCTAATTGGCTGAGGAAAGGCGGGGAAAGGCTGTAACTTTTCATTTTTTACCTTTTCAAACAAATGGGGCATTTTCGGGCCCAAGGACCCGTTTTATGCAAATTTGCCTACGTGGCATGTTCTGATTGACAAGAAAGAGGATGGGTGGTCTGATTCCCTTAAGGTTTTCAAACTTTATTTTGTAAAAATTTTAAAGTCAAAAATTGGTTCGAAGCCCCGCAGCCAGAAAGGGAGGGGCGGCCCGAGGGGGGCTTAGAGTGTTTTAGCTCTAATTCTGTAAATTTTCAAAATAAGTTTTAGCAAAGCTCCAATCAGAGGAGGACACGTGGCTGCACGGCAAGTGCAGAGCGGGTCGGCGGGCCGGTGGAGGTAAAAGGGAATTTTTTCCCTTTTTCGTAAAAGAGTTCAAAATGAAAATTTTTAGCGTGCCCCTACAATGAATCATAGGTGGACACGTGTCTATGAAGGGTCAAAGGGATGTGCGGGCCGTAGAGGGAAATGGGGATTTTTTCCTTTTTGGCAAAAGGAGTTAAAATCAAAATTTTAAGTGCTGGCCCGCTAGCAAATCATCGAGCAACACGTGGTAGGGGATAAATCGAACGCACGGGCCCGTGGAGAAATTTTTTAAAATTTTCCCTTAGAAAATAAAAGGGGAGATAAAATGAATACTGATCCTACGGATTTTAGCGATAGAGAAATTGACATGTGGCGAGGGAGAAATCGGGTGTGCAGTCCCGCAGGGCAAAAAGTGAAAATTTTCCCAATTTCAAAAAAAGGTCAAAATGTGCATAATTGAAGCATGATTTCAGTAGGAACCACCATATGCCATGTGTCAACTCCAAAATTCAAGGACAGAGGGGTGGAGAAAAAATTCAAATTTTTCTAATTTTCCAAAAAATGTGGAAAAGTAAAAAATGATCCCAATTTCGGCCCCAATTGTTTATTAACATGTGGAGAGCCCAATTTATAGGACAAAGATGGATAAGATCAATGGTTGTTGTGCATCAATTAGTTTTGACCACCATGGGAGCTCCAGGAAGCTTGGAATCACAATTTTTGCATCAAAATTCATTAATTTTATAGTGATTTTGTGTCATCTTGGCCTTCCAAGATCATTGACATCAATTTCGTGGCTTAATTCTTTGATTTGAGATGTTATTGAAGTAATTTTTTACCTCATCCCAAGAAAACACGTGGAATGTCAAAATCAAAAGTTGCAGAGGTAGTTTTAAAAGGTAAAAGGGTGAAAATGATTAGTAGAAGGTGTTTATATGCCTGAGTAATGAAAAGCATGCCTCCGGGATGGATAATGATCCATATATTTCTAATGATTTAATATTTTTGGGCACACCTGACAACATGCAATTTTTTTTCTATTTGATGACATTTTCATTGAATCATGATGATTATTTTATAACAAACTTGATCCCATGGCATATTATTTTCTTGGGAAAGAAGGCTCCAAGATGGCAAGAGGTATATGATCCATTTTGGAAAAATTGTAAAGGGGTTGGGAGTTGAAAATCATGAGCAAATTCTGAGAGAAAGATCATTTTTCTGAAAAACCCATGAAAGAACTAAAATAATTTCTTTTGTGTTGGATCTTCATGTATGTGAGTTGGTTACAACTATATAGACATCACACAGCTCTAATATTTTTCATGAAACTCTCCCCTGCTGATAAATCTAACAGGATTTTACATTAATCTGTGTTTTCTGGGCAATATGATGTCTGTTATCATTTTTAAATGCTTATAAATAGTTTCCATTGTTCTTGTTGCAATCTTGCATTGAAAGTATTTAGAAATCACACAGAATCTCTATTTCTTGTTGATATTTTAGTGGCATGTGCAATATCATGTTCAGAAGAGCCTTCATCTGATAAAGAGATAAAAAAATTTGAAATCACTTTACCTTAATTAACTACAAAGATTGCTTGTAAGCCTTTGGGGGTACCTTAGGTGTGGTTTGATCATGGATTTTTATGTTTAATTGATTTCTTTACTTCAAGTTTTTATGGTGAATTCTCAAAGATTGTGTGAAGAGTGCAACTTGGGCTTCCATTTATGCCTCTTCTGGTTGAAAGAATATCCTTATTATTTGAAGCATTTTATGTAATAGTTGTTCAAGTATTGTACAGGTTGTCAAATATCTGATATATCCCCATTTGTCTCATCAATACCCCACCAAAAAATTCATTCAAACAAGCTAATCCTACCCATAATACCCTTGCATTGCATTGTGCGTCAACAAAGGGATCTAACCCATCTACAAAAATGCAGAAGGTAAATCAAGATTATATAATGTCTTCAGTAACCCTTGCCTTGCATTGAAAATATCTCCATGATCTGAGAGTGGCAACTTGTGAAAGTCATATTTGGAGTGTTGATCATATTTTTGCAAGGTGTTTTCATACTATTTGCATAAATTGAGGGATATCTTCATCTCCTTCACCATTTGGGGGTTACAATATAGGTTCTCTTACCTTGATTGAAAGGCACAACCTAAAATAGTGAGGATTAGATAAAAATCCTTTCAAAGTGCTATCCATTTCTCCACAAATCTAAGTGCTAGTTAGATCACCTCCCCAGCTACAAAACGACACACATCATGATCTATCTGACTTCAACCTTCATGCCATATCTCTTATGCTTCTCAGACTGAAAAGGAGAACAAATTTGGGTACCAACACCCTCTGGCACCGTTACTGGGGACTTCTTTGAATTTCCTTGTGTTTACGAAGTGTTTGAAGTGTTTGAGCATTTTTGTATTCAAGTATTTGAGCTGCTACATTGTTAAAATATCATTCTATGCTTTAGAATTGTAAGTTTTAAACAAGGGTTTCATGTTCTACCTGTAATTTTATCGGTTTCCAGCAGTGGTTGTACCTTATTTGCATTTTTGGTTGAATGATTCAAGAAAGGAAGATCTGATCTATAAAGTCTAGCAAGATTTTCAGTTCTAATAAGTATTTGACAGAGTATTTTAGTGCATTTACACAACTAGGGTGAAAGTTCTTAGTGGCGACTCCATGTTGTTATAATATTGATAAATACCAGTGTCTTACCTTTCTGTCATTTACTTTTGTGTTGCTAATCCCTGCAAAACTAGAAGGAAGAAGATCTCTCTTCATCAAGGACTCTGCTAAGAAGTTGTTTACAGATTCAAGAAACTCAGAGCTAGAGGGAAGAAAGATGTGGAAGGTTGTTGGATACCTGACTGCAAGAAAGGGTATCCCTATTGTTGAGTTTGAAAGTGAGCAGCCTATTATTGAGGACTGTAATTATTCTTCAAGTGGATCTGATTCAGACAATCCTATTGCTGATTTGAATTCCCCATTAGGTGAGGGCCTTCTTGTGCATTTAAAAGGATTTCTCCTAAATCTGCTCCTGTATTTTCTAAATTTTCTAGAGATCATCAAGAAGGAGAACCCTTAAGAGAGATCCATCTTTAAGTTTTAATTCCTATTCCCCAAAGACCTCTCACTCCTCATTAGCTTGTTTCACCTCCAAGATCACCCCCACCAAACAATATGGCTCAGCCTAGACCTCTATTTTTTGTTAACACCTTTGGTCCTATAAATTTTAGAGGAATGGATGGTTACCCAAATTTTGTCCCACAAGATGTTAGAAATAGGTTGCCAAAATTACAAGGTAACAATGCTATTACTAGTGATCAGCATCTCAAACTTTTTGATAATATGACGGAATATTTTGAGATAGAGTTTGAGGATGTGTATGTCAAATTTTTTATTCACACACTAGAAGATGATTCTAGGGATTGGTACAAGGCTCTACCTGATAATTCTATTGATTCATAGAATGAAATGAAAAATACATTTAGGTTGCAATATGGTGACAAGACTGATCCTATCTTTCTTTTATGTGAGTTTGAGAATATCAAGAGGAACCCTAATGAATCATTCCATAACTTCAACACAAGTTTTAACAAAAATTTGAGAAGGTTGCCTATTAATTTGAGGCCTTGTGATGAATCTTGTCTAATCAAATATGCAAATGCATTTGATAAGAAGGCAACCTATTACCTAAGAGACAAGAACCCTACCAACTTAATACAAGCTTTCACCATGGCACTTCAAATTGAGGAAAATATCAAAGAAATTAGGAAACCTCTCAAGAGAGATGGTGTAAAATTGATAAACCCTTAAAAACCTCAAGCTAGCAAAGGTGCTGATTTAGAAGAGGTTGTGAAAAATTTGGTAGGGGTTGTCAAAGAAACCTCATACAAGTTGGGAAGAACTGAAAAGGGAATTGGGCAGACTTCACAAGGTCAGCCTAGGCAGTAAGAAAAAAACCATGATATATTTGGAAATCATCCTAGGGGTGATCATAGACAAGATGATAAAGGTAAAGGACCTATGGGAGGCGGAAAAAGACAACCCCAAGAATGTGAAAGTAGATTGGTTCCTGACCATCTAACTATCAAGGTTGCCGCTGTTGATGAAGTGGCTGATATGGATTGGTGTGGTAGATGTTTTCTTCCTCATCCTCCATGTGAAGTGGACCAAAAATTTGATGAAGATGATAATGAGGATGGAACTAATGATGATATTTGCATGATGGGTTGTTCTTCAATCTCATAAGGAGGAGCAACATCTACTGAAGTAATAAGTGCTAGGATAGCTGCAAAGTTTTGGGATTACATGAAACAGGTACAAACCTTTCTTCCCCCTCATGCTCTTGAAGTTGATGTAGTCAAAGCTTTTGAAATTCCTAACAATGAATTTGAATACTTAAGAGCTTTGATGATTAAGAAGTATGATGGTGGTATCCCTTCAAAGGAAGATAGACAATTGTTGATGAATGTTGTTGTAGCTCAAGAGAAAGATTATAACACTAGAAGCAAGGTTGCTAAGGGAGTTGGGCCTCAAGAAAAACCTAAAACACCCTTGCTCACAAGCATTTCAAAAGAAGATCCTAGGAAAGAAAAACTTGCCAAAATCTCTGCTGCCCCATGTAAAACTTACATTCCTCCTCATGCCCAAGCTACCAAGAATCCACTGCCATCTAATGAATATTTTTGTCTCCCTTCCAATGTTGTTTTGCCAAAGAGTGTTTCCTATGACATAGGCCAAGTATTGAGCCTAATTAAAGTGAGTGTTCCAATCATTGAGTTCCTTAGAATTCCTGAGCATACGAAGAGAGCATTTGAGTACTTGGGATTGAAAGAAGAGAAGGTTACTCCAGGAAGAAATGTAAATGTTGCTGAAACTCCACCTTAGATCATTGTTGACCTTGAAACACCACCAACAATAGAATATCTTGGAGAGACACCTGAGGTATATTTGGGGACATCTTTGGTTGATTCCCAATTAAATGTTGATCCATTCTTCACAACTTTGATCATAAAGGATAAACTACTTCACAATTGTATGTTTGATTCCAGTGCATCATGTAATGTCATGCCTCTAAAATTCATGAATGAGTTTGATATCAAAGTGACAGTTTCCTATGGGAAGTGTATTGACATGGATTCAAGGGAAGTTCTAGTGGTTTGTTGTTTCAAGGGTTTGGTAGTGCAACTTGCAGCCTATCTGGGTATGAATTTGAGACTTGATGTTGAAATTGTTGACTGCCTCGCCAAATGGGGAATGCTTTTATCAAGAAAATGGGCTACAAGTGTTGGTGGCAGCGTTCAGATGGAAATGTATTTTTCCACCATTCTAATTGATGGAATCCTTGTTAAACTTTATTGTGAGAAGAATATGTTGCACCTAATTGAATATTCCAACAATGCTTCCTATGAAGTGTTATTTACTTATGTAGATACTGAGAATTTCATTGGTTTTTCTAATGGAAAAGAAAATAAGATGGAAAAATAAAGGTTCCTTGATATGGTAGGTTCTCCATGGACATTTCTATTTGATGGAGCTTGCTCCAAATTTGGGAATGGTGCTGGTATAGTTTTGCTTTCTCCTAGTTTGGAAGAGTTTTTTTTCTTCCTTCAAACTTAATTTTGAATGCACTAACAAAATTTCTGAGTATGAGGCATTGTTTTTAGGGTTAATAATCACATGAAAGTATGGAGTGAAAGATATTTTTGCAAAAGGAGACTCAGAGTTGGTTGTCAAACAAATAAGAAAATTGTATGCTAAAAAAATCAGCATATGAAATAGTATAAGCATGCATTTTGGGATCTAATTGAAATGTTTGATTCCTTTGACATTGTGTATCATGACAGAGGTATCAATGTTACTGCTGAAAATTTGGAAGTTCTGGGTTCTAGATTTTTAAATTACACCATTTCACCTTATTTTGAATACAACATTGAAGTGCTAACTAGGCTAGCTGTCCCTGACAACATCAAGCATTGGAAAGTGTTTGATGATGATTCTCAAGTGCAAAGGTTCTTGCAAAATCAAGGTGAGTTTCTAAATTAGAATATTTATTGGGAGCCAATGGTATGCATGACTGAAGGAAGAGAAAAATTGTTTGAGAAATACATCATCTAATTGAAAATAAACACCATTCCTATAGGTCTTGTTGCACTTGAGTCAAATTTTAACAATGTTGATTGCATCATAAATAGAAACATGTCTGCCTCAAGGGATGTGGAAGAGCGTAACTTGGGCACTAATGGTAAACCAAGGAAGATATGGTTGGGCAGCAATTTAAGTAAAGAGGAAAAACAGTCCTATGCCCAACTCTTGAAAAAGTATCAAGACTTCCTTGCTTGGTCCTATTCTGAGATAAAAGCATATAGAGAAGACTTGTTTCAATGTGAGATCCCTCTTGAGGCCAAGAATAAGCCATTCAGAAAGAGGGAAATGCCAATTAATCCACTTCTCTCCATGAAAATGCAAGAGGAGTTAAAGAAGTTGAGAGATGGAGGTATTATTCAACCCACTTGATATTCATCTTGGGTTGCAAACCTTGTGCCAGTCAGAAAGAAGAATGCAACCATCAGACTTTGTGTGGATTTTATAAATCTTAACAAAGCATCCATAAAGGACAACTATCCCTTGTCAAATATGGAAAATAGGTTGCAGCTTGTGACAGGGTCAGAGTTGTTTTCTACATTGGATGGTTTCTCTGGATACAATCAAGTGGTTGTCAAAGAATCAGAAAGACTTAAGATAGCATTCACTACTCCTTGGGGAACATATGTTTTTGTAAGGATGCCCTTTGGTTTGATTAATGTTGGTGCCACTTTTCAAAGAGCAATGGATGTTGTTTTTGTTGGTTTCATCAATGAGTTCATTGTAGTTTATGAAGATGATGTGACTATGTTTTCAAGGCAGATAGGTGATCATTTGCAACACTTGGAGAAGATGTTGATCAGATGTAGGTAGTATGGCATTTCTCTTAATAAAAAGAAGTTTCATTTTGTCGTATAAAAGGCCAAGTTGCTAGGACATATTGTGTCTAAAGATGGTGTTATGATAGACCCTGAGAGAGTGGAAGCAATCAGCAAAGTACCTATCTCAAGAACCAAGAAAGGTATCTAATATTCCTTTGGTTAGATTAATTTTATTAGAAGGTTTGTTTCCAACTTTGCTGAGTTGACTCTTCCAATCACAAGCATGCTAAAAAAGGACCAAGTTATCATGTGGGAGGAGGCTTTCATTTAAGCTTTTGAAGGAATTATGGATGCACTTAAACATGCACCTGTTTTAGTAGCCCCAAACTATAAGAGGCCTTTCGAAATCTTTTCCTTTTCCTCTGAGTATGCCATTTCTTATATTTTGCTGCAAAAGGATAAGAATGGGGCTGAGAGGCCTATTGCCTTCTTCAGTAAGGCTTTCCAAGCAAGAGAGCTGGAGTATGCAATCATGGAGAAATAAGCATTTTCCTTGGTGAAAGCAAAAAAAGTTTTCAGGCCTTATATATTGAGTTCAAAAGTTGTTGCTTATGTTCCTCACCCCATGGTGAAAGACATCTTATCAGAGATGGAGATCTCAAGAAAAAGATGTAGGTGGGTGAAAAAGCTGCAAGAGTATGATATGGACTTCCAAACCACAAATTTTGTATGTGGTTTGGGCCTTGCTAAGCTCATGGCTGAGAGTAGCTTGTAGAATGTGGAAGTGAATTAGCTAGACGAAGAAAGGGTAGATGTGCTTGCAAAGTTGGTAAGTTTTGAGTGGTATAAAGATGTGATCTTCTAGCTCAGACACCTGTGCTACCATAGTCTCTTAAATAAAAATCAGAAAAGATCCCTCAACTAGCTTCTCAAAAATATATCGTCACAAACCTTGGACTGACTTAGAAGAACCCTGAAGGTGTCCTCTTGAAATGCAAAACTGAAGATGAAGCTCCCAAGATAGTTGCTAATTTCCATGGGGGAGTTTGTAGAGGACACTTTGCTAGAAGAGTAACAACACCTAAGATTTTGAGAGCTAGTTATTGGTGGCCTACTCTCTTCAAAGATGTAACCCAACTAGTTAGAAAATGTGATAGTTTCCAACGTTTCTCTGGAAGATTGAAAGCTTTAGCCTCCCTTCCTTTGCAGCTTGTATCAATTGAAGCTCCTTTCAAGCAATAGGGGATGGAATTCATTGGTGAGATTTCAGATCCTTATAGTGCTGGCCATAAGTGGATCCTTGTAGCCACTGATTCTTTTAGAAAGTGGGTAGATGCAATCTTCACCAAGAAAGCAACACAACAAATAGTTATGGACTTCTTGTTGAATCAGATCATATGCAGATTGGAGTCCCATTCAAGATTGTAGCTGATAATGCCATGTGCTTTAGAGCCAAACCTTTATTGGAAATGTGTAATGAATATGGAATCAATCTGAATTATTCTTCAAACTATAACCCCTAAGGGAATGAACAAGTTGAGTCCAGCAATAAGAATTTGTTAAAGATCACTAGAAGAACCTTAGAGCAAAACAAGAATAAATGGGGTGAACAATTGAAATTTGTAGTTTGGGCTGATAGGATAACTCCTAAAAGAGCTACTGGTAAAAACCCATTTGAATTGGTGTATGGAACTCATGCTTTACTGGCCTTGCACCTACAATTATCTTCATTTTAGTTTGCCCAATAGTTGGAAGATCAAGAGCGTGGCCCATATGAATCAAGGATCAATCAGATTACTGAGCTTGATGAAGAGAGAAGAGCATCCCATCAAAGGCATGTCAGATTTAGGGAAAATTTGAAGAGATTGTTTGACAAGAAGGTCACTCCTAGAGTATTTAATGTTGGAGATATGGTTTTGTTGTGGGATAGTAGGCATGAAGACAAGGGAAAGCAAGGAAAATTTGATGCATTATGGATGGGCCCTTATGCCATTGATATCAAAATCGGTGAACATACCTTCTTTCTCAAGGACTTAGATGGGGAATTGTTGGAGTTGATTGTTAATGGTAGACATTTGAAGCATTTCTTGAATTAATCCCCAAATATGAGGTACACACCAATTGCATAGTTGTATAGTCTTTGTTTTCTACTTTTTTTTTGTTGTTTTGTCAGTTTTGTGGTTTACCTTGTTGTGTGGCATCCTTTTTCGTCAGGTTCTCAGCTGGTTTTTGGTGATTTTGGCTCATGACTCCTTTTCTCAATGGATATTTTGGCACTTGGTCTACGTTTTATCCTTGTGGCACTCATTGGGAGTGCCTATCCCCAAGCAAGAGCCGATGTTGGTGCCATTTCTGAGCTTAAACCATGTTGCCCTAATTTTCCGAATCTGTATGTGCTCAAAAATGTTTTACCCTTTGAATTGATGGTCTAAAATTCTTCCCCTCCAATTCAATGCTTTATAAATGCTCACAAACTTGTTGTTTTTCCCTAATTTGAAAGAATAATCCAAGTTTGCCCTTTAATGTGCCCTAGTTTTTCCAATTTTGCGAGCTATGTCGTTTTTCCCTTTGCCAGATCATGGAAAAATCAAAATTGATCAAATCATGCTTGTTTATAATTGAAAATCCTATGCCAAAGTTGAAAATGTTCAGAAATCATGCTTCAGTTGATTTAGAATCGAAAAATCTGCCATCCTTGGTGAAAAAATTGAATTCTAGGGCATCCCTGGAATTTTTTACATTTTGATGGTCAGACAGGCATCATTTTTCAGTCAAATTCATCCTCAGAAGGTATTGGAAATGTGGCAGCTTCTAATTGGCTGAGGAAAGGTGGGGAATGGTTGTAACTTTTCATATTTTGCCTTTTCAAACAAATGGGGTATTTCGGGCCCAGGGACCCATTTTTTCCAAATTTGCCTACGTGGCATGTTTTGATTGGCAGGCGGGAGGATGGGTTATCGGATTCCCTTAAGGTTTTCAAACTTTATTTTGTAAAAATTTTTAAGTCAAAAATTGGTCCGTAGCCCCGCAGCTAATCCAGAGTGGACACGTATCCTAAAAATCCAGAAAGGGAGGAGTGGGCTGATGGGAGGCTTAGAGTTTTTTAGCTCTAATTCTCTAAAGTTTTAAAATAAGTTTTATCCCCGCTCTAATTAGACGACACGTGACTACACAGTAGGTGCAGAGCGAGTCGGCGAGCCGGTGGAGGTAAAAGGGAATTTTTTCCCTTTTTCGTAAAAGATTTCAGAATGAAAAATTTTAGCTGCAACAAATCACAGGTGGACACATGTCCATGAAGGGTCAGAGGGAAGTGTGGGCCACTGAGGGAAATGGGGATTTTTTCCTTTTAGGCAAAAGGAGTTAAAATCAAAATTTTAAGTGATGACCTGCAAGCAAATCATCGAGCGACATGTGGCAGGGGAGAAATCGGAGGTGCGGGCCCACAAGAATAAAATTGAAAATTTTCCCTTAGCAAAAAAAAGGGGAGTTAAAATGAAAATTGGGCCCATTAATTGTAGCAATAGAGAAAGTGACACGTGGCGAGGAATAAATCGGGTGTGCGGGCCCACGGGGCAAAAAGTGGAAATTTTCCCGATTTCCAAAAAAGGTCAAAATGCATAGAATTGAAGCGTAATTTCAGTAGGACCCACCATATGCCACGTGTCAGCTCCAAAGTTCAAGGGCGGAGAGGTGGAGAAAAAAGTCAAAATTTTCCATTTTTCCAAAAATTGTGGACAAGTCAAAAATGATCCCAATTTTGGTCCCAATTGTTTATTGACATGTGGAGGGCCCAGTTTAAAGGACAAAGATGGATAAGATAAATAGTTTTTGTGCATTCATTTGTTTTGATCACCATGGGAGCTCTAGGAAGCTCGGAATCATGATTTTTGCATCAAAATTCATCAATTTTAGTGATTTTGTGTCGTCTTGGCCTTCCAAGGTCATTGACACCACTTTCATTGCTTAACTCTTTGATTTGAGATGTTATTGAAGTATTTTTATACCTCAGCCTGACCAAACACGTGGAATGTCAAAATCAAAAGTTGCAGAGGTAGTTTTAAAAGGTAAAAGGGTGAAAATGATGAGTAGAAGGTGTTTGCATGCCTGAATGATGAAAAACATGCCTCCAAGATGGATAATGATCTAGATATTTGTAATTATTTAATATTTTCGGGCACACTTGGCAAGATGCGAATGTTTTTTTGTTTGATGTCATTTTCATTGAATCATGAGGATTGTATTGTAACAAACTTGATCCCATGGCATATTCTTTGCTTGGGAAAGAAGGATCCAAGATGGCAAGAGGCATATAATGCATTTTGGAAAAATTGTAAAGGGGTTGGGAGTTTAAAATCATGACAAAATTATGAGAGAAAGCTCATTTTTTAAAAAAACCCACCAAAGAACCAGAATAATTTCTTCTGTGTTGGATCTTCATGTACGTGAGTTGGCTACAACTGTATAGCCATCACACAACTCTGAGATTGTTCATTAAACTCTCCCCTGCTGATGAATTTAATAGGCTTCTGGGTTAATCTGTGTTTTTCTGGGAAATATGATGTCGGTTATCATTTTTAAATGCCTACAAATAGTTTCCATTGTTCTTGTTGCAATCTTGCATTGAAAGTATTTAGAAATCACATAGAATCTCCATTTCTTGTTGATATTTTAGTGGCATTTGCAATCTCATGTTCAGAAGAGCCTTCATCTGATAAAGAGATAAACAAATTTAAAATCACTTTACCTTCCTTGACTGCAGAGATTGCTTGTAAGCCTTTGGGGGTACCTTTGGCATTTGATCATGGATTTTTGTGTTTAATTGAGTTCTTTACTTCAAGATTTTGTGGTGAATTCTCAAATATTGTGTGAAGAGTGCAACCTAGGTTTCCATTTATGCCTCTTCTGGTTGAAATAATATCCTAATTATTTGAAGCATTTTATCTAATAGTTGTTCAAGTATTGTATAGGTTGTCAAAGATCTGATATATCCCAGTTTGTCTCATCAATACCCCACCAAAAAATTCATTCAAACAAACTAATCCTACCCAGAATACCCTTGCATTGCATTTTGTGTCAACAAAAGGATCTAACCCATCTATAAAAATGCACAAGGCAAATCAAGATTATACAATGTCTTCAGTAACCCTTGCCTTGCATTGAAAATATCTCCATGATCTGTGAGTGACAACTTGTGAAAGTCAGATTTAGAGTGTTGATCATATTTTCGCAAGGACTTTTCATACTATTTGCATAAATTGAGGGATATCTTCATCTCCTTCACCATTTGAGGGTTACAATATAGGTTCTCTTACCTTGGTTGAAAGACACAATGTAAAATAGTGAGGATTAGATCAAAATCCTTTCAATCTCTCCACAAATTTGAGTGCCAGATACATCACCTCCCCAGCTACAAAATGACACACATCATGATCTTTCTAACTTCAAGCTTCATGCCATATCTCTGATGTTGCTTAGATTGAAAAGGAGAACAAATTTGGGTACCAACATGGTCTTCAAGAGTATTTTTGTGCTAAAAATGGACCTTATGATGATCATTGTGAATTGTATGATCTACATGTGACCCAAAGGTTTTGGGGTATATTTTTACGCTAATCTAATAATATTATCCAAAAATAATGAGGTGGTTTGATAATCATATTTTTATGAACAATAGTTAATAAGATATGTTGCTTTGAAACCCTAGTTAAACCCTATCTCAAAGAGACTTAGGGGAAATTAATCATAAAGGTCCAGTTTTGATTGGTTGTACAAATGTGATGATTTTAGGTTGTAGGTGAATCCTCTAAATTTCAATAAATGTAGATTAGATCATGCGATAATATGTGGGCCCCACCTAAATAGGATATTTTATGAAGATGTTTGGTTTGTGGAAAACTTGTCTAAATAAGGTATAAAATAAATTAACATTTTTTGTATCTTGGGAGTTTTACTAAATTTCCACAATATTTTTATATCATGGTTGAGGTGTTAACATGAAAAGTGTGTCCTATTTACGAGGAATGGTTTTTGGGGAAGTTTGGAACAATTTGTGGTAAAATTCAAATTGTAGGAGCTAAAAGTAGAGTTTTGACTTGGTTTAGATTTTTTCATGATCTTCATTACAATAGATTTCCAATGACATATAAACATTTAATTTTTGTTAAGGGATGATAAATCTATGATCATTTATTTGAAGATTGATTCTGAAATGTGGTTGGTTAAACATAGTCTTGAGTAGTTTCATGAGGTTTGGTGATTTTTATGAGTTTATTCATACTATTTTGAAATTTATAAGTTCTTATAAAAAATTTCTAAGGTTGATCCATGCTTTGGTTAATCTTGGAAGTGAATTTGGAGGTAATTGAGCAAGTTGGTGTCAAGACTAGTTTTAAAGCCTTTGAAGCTTGAATGAGTAGTTGCAGAGATTAACCTGTTTGAAGTATTTTATCCTAGAGTTGGAAGGAAATATAAGATGTTTTAGAAATTTGATTCAAAGGAAATTATATTTATGTATTTTTTATATCTTGATCATGTGTTATGATAGTTGAACTAGCTCAGTTTGTGAAGAACAAAGTTAACTATTTTTCAGGACAAGATTTCTCTGGCTAGAAGACGGAGGTAGAAGTCTAATGATTCCGATTAAATAATGATTTCTATCTGTTATAGAGTGAATATGGATTCATTTTTTCCCTAGTGAAGGAATTTATAAGTCTTGAAATTATCAGAAACGGTGAAAAGCATTTGATTTTCCCAAACTACTTTCTGGGAAGTCTAGTTTGATAAAGAAGAAAGTCGAGTTGGTTTGCATTGGCGGATGTTTCATGACTTATAGAAAGAATAGATGTGTTATAAATATTAGTGGATTTATAATAAGTGGTTACATGACATAGTTGAAGTTTTATGGTGTGATGCTAAGCATGATAGGTGAAGATTGGTTGAAGAAAGTAGTTTTTTTGAACGAAATGATTATTCTTGATAGATTTATGAAGAAATTGATTGGTGCAAGTTACATTGCAAGCACATATGATATTTTTATGATATATTTTACATTTTGAAGGCATTTGGAGGATTAAAAAATTATGGTAATGAATATTGAGGTCTTTGATGAGCCAGGTGATGTGGTTTTGAGACTATTTTGGGCTTGTTTGTTATCTAACTATGGCCGGCCTCCATGGCTCTATTTTATAAATTTTATGATTTTGTTTTTATATTTTGATTTTTATTGTTCGAGATAATTTATGAGAAAATAATTATGTTATGTTTGTGAGATAAGAAACATATAAAGCAAGTGTATTTGCTCATTTTTGACTAGTTGTGTGTGAGGGAAACATACAAACCATAAAAGAGTAAAGGAATTTGTTAAGGGGTTTAAAAATAATACAAAAAGACATGTGAACGAATGTGTTAAGGGGTTTATATCAGTCATGCAAGGGAAATTGATATAAACATCCCATGGAGAAGAAGAATAGAGCCAGTTGAAGGAGAGAGGGTTTGAAGTGTGTTTGAAGGTTTGTGAGCTAAATTTATGGTCTCTATTAGTTGTTACAGAAACAATAATTCATATCTATTCATGCACAGGTGGTTAAGTTGGTGCTTGATCATCTTAGGGGCTTATGGATATGTTGTGGAGTTGGTGCTTCACTAAATTAGAGGTTGGTGCTCTACTAAACTAGGGTTTGGTGCTCCTTGTGGGGTTGGTACCTCACTAGATCAGGGTTTGGTACTCCTTGTGGAGTTTTTGCTTCACTAAATTCCTTTATTTTGAGTAAAATTTAAGAAATTTTTTAATGGGTTTTATTCCCTATGAGGGTTTCCCACTTAAATTTTGTGTTCTTGTGTACTCTATAGCTCTTGCTCTTGTGTATGGTTGATTCAATGTTTAAGTAAGAAAAAATATGATTAATATTTAATTGAATGGTTCTACGAATGATAATGAATGATGAATGGAAATGGAATAATGTTTTAATGAACTAGTTTAGCCCACTTTTAGTACCTTTTACTCCAAACAACCGCTTGTTTGGGGAAACTTGTATAATTTTCCTTATGAATATACATAAATTTTTTTATGTAATCAGTTGTATGTTGCTTCCTTTACATTACTTTTCATTTGTATAACTAAATGAACATATTAAAAATAGATTTTCTAGTACACTTTTATATAATCATAAATATTTAAAAACAATTGTTTTTACCTTTTCTAATCATTTAAAACTAAGAACTGAATGAATGTAAAATCCTGAAACAGTGCTTCCATACTTAACATTTTCAAATTTGTAACTTGATTCCCTATTTGTCTAGCATGTCTGCTTGTGATGTAAGGTTCCATTCCTGTCTCCATTAGGACCTGAAAAAATTCTTTAATAGTTGATGTATGATTCTCATGCAGACAACAATTAGAATGGAATCTTACCTGGGAAAAGGGCATCCTTGAACTTGATTCCTAGCCTTCTCAATGCTTGTGTATTGCTCAATCATTAACTAAAAAATGAGTAACCTAAGAATTCTATGTGCCCCTCCATTATGATGAACAAAAATGGTCAAAAAGTAATAAGTAGTTTTCAAGTGATTAAATGAGTTTGTTAGACATACATATATAAGATTATATAGGTATGATTAATCATCAGAGTTGATACAATAGGAAATTACCTACCCATATAAGATGTCAAATTGAGAAGTTGACCATTGAAAGTCTTGGCACCAAACCAATACTTTAAGAGAAACGTGTTTTGTGGTTTGTTCACAATTTAGTGGTTCGGTGTGGTTTTATACACGATAATTATAACTAATATGATGCTTTTGACTGATATGAGTTGTTTTCAGAGTGCATAAGAAGTGAAATGAGGAGAATGTCTTACAATAAGAATATGAATACAATAATTAGGCTCGCAATAGTGTATAAGTCACGATTTAGGGATTAAGACAATTTTTACATTATCAATAGATGACTTGTTTTCACTCTTTTGTGTGTTCTCTTTCTTATGTTAATGAAATTCACATACAATGGAATCTGAACGTGGTGATAGTGAACCTTTGAGGCTAACCATACACCCTAAGCAGTCAAGTTCTAAATTGGGAAGATGAATTATTTAATCAAAACAATAAAACAATATATACGCTTATTATATTTGTGTAGACATCGAGAACTAATTGAATTTAAATCTAATAATTAATTTTAAACAACCTATATAATGAAGATTATAACCGAGTAAATGAGTGTCATATTTAAAGACTTGTTAAATAATTTTTAAAATAACCCACAAAAACAAGATAATTTACGAGCATAGAAAAGCTTTACCAAAACCGAAAACTATAACAATAACTTCAATTGTGTATCCCAACTAAATTATATAATTTATCAGTGGTACCTCAAACTAATTAATCACCTTTGCAGCGCCCAATGAAGTTTCGTTGTTGACCATCCTTTCCTCATCAATTAATTGCCTGTATTATCTTAGCTTTATCGATATATACGAGGAATGGATCTAAAATATTTGCATTTGGTGAGAAATGAAATTGATGTGATATATAATGAGTATGGTGCCCTCAACCTCCTACCTACACTCACATCACTTGTGATGAAATAAAAGGCCAAGAATAACGAGATTGCGAAGTCATAAAGTCAATGGAAAATATTATTACACTAAGCGTAAAGGAAAGCATTTTTTATTTATTCAATTTTAATGTAATCTACAAATCAAAGATACGGTCATAGCAATGATAGAGTAGGGATTTCCAATTAAAATTGGAATAATAGATTTATTGAAATATTTAAATAGTCTATTTGATGTTTATGGTGAGGGTTGGCTCACTAAGTTTTGCTTATGGTTTTAAGTAATCAAGATTGAGAGTTTAAACCCCACAATGTATTGGTGTATGGTGTTCTTATCGGTACCGATTACTAAACAAATAAAAAAGTCTTTACCAACATTATATTGCTCTATAATGTTTAATGACTATTGGTACCTAACTTTAAATCATGGTTTATGACTCAATTTTGTTGGTAAAGATGGGGCCAAATCGTGCAATTACCTTCAATACTATTATCAAATACATAATGGCAGAAGCTTTTATATATCCTGTAAACAAATGCCAGAAAGACAGCTAAGTACATTAGACACACTTATGACGATATGAATTGTAAATCTGAAGTTACTGTTTAACTGTTCCCACTAGTAACAACCACGGAACAGTAAAAAGGAAGTGCAATGAGTTACAACCACTTAACAGTAAGAAGAATCTTAGTGCAATGGGTAATGACAAATTTCAGACGTTAATAGCACTTGTATGGCTAATATTGGTTGTTTATGATAATCATTCCATTGAATAGAGGAGTCATCGCTTTATTTCTGCAAAGGTGAAGTGGGGTTTTCTTTTTAAAGTTGTTGGTAGTATGTAATTTTTCTAGTGATATTATTAATGCAGTTTTTTGACGCAAGCATTTGAGACCCATGTGAAGAAGTACTGGTTAAGATTCCTCTGACCATTTTTGTGGGGGCTCGCCATCTTGCCTGTCGTTTGGTTGTGTCTGTCTCTGGCACAATAATGTTTTTGTGATCTGTGCATAGACTGCAACCATTAATCAGAGGCTTCAATGACAAGACCTTAAATGAATGGTCTCTATACAAATTGATCTATCTGGGTTCTTAGAAACTTATTCGGTGGAGAACCCTGGTTAAGTGCAGGCGAGAGGAAAGGTGGTTTCTGGATCATGGGGTATTGTCTCAGAGCAGACGCCTATCATCATATTTCTGATGAATCAGACTGTGGAGAATCCCCACATACGAAGGGGAGATCCTTGGGAAAGCGTGGAATGTTTTGGCAATGGGGGAAGGACTGGATCAGTGCCAAAAAGGCTAGTCTGTGCAGAGGTCTTATGATGGATGATGATGAAGCAATGTTGGGTTGCTGCAGAATAAGTTGGAGGCATCTATTCTGGAAGATCAGAGCAGAACTGAGGAGAATGATTAAGCCAAGGAAAACTCAAGGATTCAGGTATGATGCATTGAGTTATTCTCAGAATTTCGACGATGGAGATTTTGATGATGGTCTGAGCGCTGCAGTTTCCGTATAACGATAACAACGCAGGGTTGCCATAAAATTCAGGATTGTGTCTTGCTGGAAATGGGTGCTGCTGCATCTGCCTTCCATACAGGTTTCTGTAATGCTTAGGCCATACATTGTCCAGAAGATAATAAATTTTTCTATACAGCAATTTTTTGTAATGCAAAAGCCAGACTGTAAATTGAGTTTTAAGGGCTTGAACGAAAGTATATACTGTACCTAAATTGTACATATTTGATTGGTTAAATAGATTTATATTGATTTGAGAAAGGATGAAATATGCAGGCTGTTACGGAGCTAGAAATAGGGGATTTTTCTGATGAAATCTTCGAACAGAATCCAATAAGTAAATATTTGATGGTTTCCACTTTCCACTTTCTGGACAATGACAGTATATGATTTATTTTGCACAACCCCACTTCATGATCTTTCCACTCATTTCAATGAATCGTTTAAATTATTTATGTTAGATCTGATCATTTTCTATTTAATTTTAACTTTTCCGAGGGCTACTGTCACTTAAGTATTCAATATAAAAAAGTGGAAGAATCTATTTAATATAATCCCTCTTACTAATGTCGCGAGAGCATATAGCTTAATAAATATGGATGTGCGAAACTTGGAAATGTGGCGACGCAAGCCTGGAAATTGACAGGCTGTAGGCCGTTTTTGGTGATTTTAAACGTTTTTTATAGGTGAAATCTTTTAGAAACCGTAGATAGTAACAGGGTGAAATTTTTGAAAACCATTAAGTTTTTTAAAAGGTTTATTTAAAAACTTAATACCTATTTATATATATATGAATAGATTATACATATATCTATAAAAATTTCTAAAAATTACAGCCAAGTGAAAGAGCTAAACCGTCAACAAATTTTGCTTTCACAGGCACAAATAATTTGTGGCGAGCATAAGGGGAACAATTTTTTCTCCTATATTCTATACTATTAATAATAGAACTTTCTTTTTAGATATTTTATATGTAAATTTTTTGATATAATAATAGCTAGTACTTTATCCAGTGTTGGGGGATAAGATCCGATTCGTTAAGAAATGGAAAAATCAGATACAATACGATCTAGTACTTTATCTAGTGATCCGGGATAAAAATCTATTTTTGTGGTTTGATAGTGTGTATCCTTAGTTTTAGGTATGAGTAATATCTCAGAAAAGACTTGGAAGTAGGGTTTGTTAGGGCGGAGGGAGTACACTCATTGAACTTTATTAATTATTCAATAGCTTGATGATTGGAGTCTCAAATTCTAGCCATCGGGTGTCTCCTTCACTCCGGGTTGTATTCGCTAATGATGAGACGGGGGTTATAATGACAACTTCTAAATTTAAACCCTTAATTGGAAATAGAAAATATAATGATATTAGTGATTAGCCCCTTAATAAAAAAATCAAAAAAGCAAGCGAAAAAGAGAAATTGAATCTATTAGTTTTCATTTTTTTGTTAAAAATGGTCTATTAACATTCTAATCCGTGTTAAAATGTCATATGATAATTCTATGAGCAAAGTGATAATCTCTATGTGTAATTATTTTAGTAATATTCTTTAACAAAAGAACAAATTCCCTAATCAATGGTCATGGGTTTAATTTCAAGGATACCTTTGGTGTTAAATGGTTTTGATATTGATCTTAGAGGATCTTTACTCTAAATTTTTCAAAGTCTGTAGAATTCGCAAAACTTCATGCATATGGAAGATCTCGTTGAGTAATTTTCTATGCCTTTTGAACAAGGAAACACCGATGCCATATGCAAAAGATATGGCCCCTTGAAATTTCTCTCCAACTGGCAAAATTGAAATTGTATGTTGCACATAATTAGAGTGTGAAAAGTGGATGAATGTGGCGATGAAAAGCGGAAGTTTGCTCATGTAGTATGTAGTCTCCAGTATTCGATGATCAATGTGGCGCCCACAAGGTGTGTCACATGGGGGCCTAGTAGCTAGTAAGGTCAACTCTCTTTCAGGAGGGGGACCGTGTATCATTTCTTCACATTACATTGTACATGTATTTCCTTATAAACCATATGGACGACCAATTTATGCTACATTAAAGAATGAGTTCTCAAATTTTCCAAATATCATGTTAAATCTAGCTTGACAAGCTAAAGATCGAGCTCCACAGAGACATGCAGCTCAACGAGCCAACTAATCAACTTCAAACTCATCACAAATATCATTAGCTAATTTACGGTGTTGAGTGTCCACGTTCAAGGCAACCAAGTAACCTACACAACCAAATACGAGCTCAATATGGTAAGTCCAAGCACCTCACAACCAAGTCACATTACCACATGGCAAAGACAATAATGAGCAAACATTGAGTTTGGTACAATCTAAAAGAACAAAGCATGATGTTGTCGTAACCATCAACCTTGTCTAAAAACTGAGCCTTTTAAAAGGCATTTGTAGTTTGAGATGTGGGAAATGTTGGATTTGATCCCAATCATAGAGCAAAGGATGCACATGTGGAATCCATCCCCTAACATGACATAAAAGATACAAACACTAAACCATTTCTCCATGAGCTTATAAGTTCTATAAAACACTTATTGGAGATTCATAGAGCCATTTTAGAGTGGTTAACCATGTCCAACCCTCATGGGAGATCCATAGAGCTATTTTGGAGCGCTTAACATTGTCCAGCCCTTGTTATAGATACATAGAGAAATTTGGAGTGATTTCACTTTAGGAGAGAAACTGGAGAAGTGATCAAATATTTTCACAAATTTAGTAGAGATTATTTTATAAAACAGAAGATATTTTGATGTAAATTACAGTTATATAGAGCGTTTTTGAATTGTAATTGATTAGTTCAGGTGATTATTAAGGCCTAGAGATAGAGCCCATTTGGGTGAACTCTATTAAAATTTGATTCACACTATCTAATGTAATTTTTATATCATTTTCTCCTTGTTTTTACAATTTTAATCTATTTTCAAGACAATTTTAAACATTTTAATAAATGACAAGAAATTGAGAATGATGTTGCAAGTATCTGAAAGCTATAATACGGTTAAGTGATTACCTTGAATAGAATTTTTGGATTAGTTTGTATGGGAGAAACCAATTCAATGCTATTTTAAGTCTGATTTTTGGAGTTTACAAGGTTTTGCATTTTGAAATCTTACCAAGTATAAATCAAAGTGTGGTGAAGGAACGCTTGAGGATTATAATTAAGACATCGATTCAAAATGTGCAAGTTTAAGCTTATCTATGGATTTTCCTGATGAATCTCATCAAGGAAAAATGGATACGAAGATGGCCTTCTAAAAAACTTATTGGAAATGAAAAGAATGGTGGAAGAGTTATATCAAGAATGAAGAAAGAAAACAAAAGGTAAATCAAGAGAAAGAAGTAATGGAAAGAACATAGGAAAAGGAGAAAGATCTCATAAACCTCCTCCATCTATTTCGAAAACATTTGCTTCTTCTTCTAATGCTCCATTAGTTTCAAAACTTGATGTTAAATTTGAATCGTTGATTTATAATGTAGAGCTTAATGTAGAAATGTTGGATTATTGGATCAAACAAATTGAAGTTTATTATAGTGTTCAAAATATTGTTCATGAGGAAGCAAATATTCAGCTAGATACTCTTCATTTGGCTGGTACAACACTCATTTAGTGGGAGAGTGGGACTCGGGAGGATCATGAAAAACGTGATAAAGTTATTTATTCTTGGGATGATTTTGTTTGTGCTTTAAAAATTAATTTTATCCACTTGGTTATATGCAACAAGCTACAATGGAATAGAAAAATCTAAGAAAAACTAACGGTCAATTTTTGCAAGATTAAAGTCAAGATTTTCGGAATAAATCATTGATTTTTCCCATTCTTCTATATACTCAAGATACTATGTTAAAATACATTGGTGGGTTACATATTCATCTGAAACATAATATACTTATGTTTAATCCCACTAACCTTGATGAATTTTGTATCTAAACTACCCACATTAAAGCATGGGGTAAGAGCATAAATAAAAGCTTCAATATAGCAAGAAAAATGTATCCTTGAAACAAAGGAAAGGAAAATGGAAAGGGTAAAGAAAATCATACTTCAATAATTAATAAATAAGATTACAAGCATGTGTGTTCACATTGTAAGAAAGGACATACATATACTAATGTTAGAAGATCCATTTGGAGCTCAAGCCAAAACATTTTAAGAGATAAGTTTACAAGAAAAATACTGCAACACTCCAAGATATTTGACCCAATTTTGGTGATTAGACCAAGATCATGGCCATGGGTTTGCAAGGTTCATCATCACCTTATTATAGAAGTAACTCTCATAATTCTAATTCTAAATCTACGCATGAAAATAAGAGAAATGAGTTATTTTACATTAGATTATTTCTAAACATACTAAAATGGCTACTCTTTTGACTTAAAACCAAACCACGTCCAAAACCATACCCTTTTGGATGATGTATGTGATGATGTTTAACTGCAAATCACGAAAACATGAAAACATAGATGTGAAATCACATCGAAATTCATTGACGAGGTAGATTTAGGTGTCGTTCCACTTGACATTTTTGGAATTATACTTAGTATCCTTATTTATTTGATAGAAGTGCCATCTTCGAAAGGGAAGAGAATTAGTATTTTGTTGTTAAGGATGGGATTAAATACATTCGTATATCTCATCAAATTAAAGTTAATTTACCACATGTATCTGTAGGACAAAGGAAGATGCTTGTGAATGAAAGTAAATATTGTTTATTCATAATTGTTAAAACTAAACGTGATTCTAAATCCTAGGATTTGAAAGTTTTGATCCTAAACATAAGAACAAGATAATGTAATTTCTTTCTAACTATAATGATATGTTTCGGGAGCAATAAGGATTTCCTCAAGAAAAAAATACAACATGAAATTTATCTACAATAGGATACACCTCTTCCTATCATATGCATATATATGTTGTCAATGGTTGAAAATGAAGAGATTATGAAGAAAGTTATGGATATGCTCAAGAAAGGGGCTATATGACCAAGTGCTTCTCCATGGGGTTTACCTACTGTATTCGTACCCAGGAAAGATGTCACTTAGTGGATATGTTTGGATTATTGATTATTGAATATGATTATAGGGAAAATCCACTAAACTCTTCCTTGTATCAATGATCTATTATATCAGTTGAAAATTCTAGTTTATTTCAATAAATTACACTTGAGAAGTGGTTATCACCAAGTTAGGATTAGTGAAGGTGATATTTAGAAAGTTACTTTCAAAAATAGACAGAGTATATGTTTGTGGCTTGGTATGCCTATTTTCCTTTGCAATGTACTTGCCACCTTCAAATCAGTTGTAAATGATGTTTTTAGGTCATTAATTAAATATTTTGTTATCATATACTTAGATGATGTTTTGATCTTTAGTAAAAGTTGGCGATATTGTATTGCACACATTAAAAATGTCTTGTAAACTTTGTGAAAGGAGAAATTATAGTTAAATATGTCAAAATGTGAACTTTTTTATAACATATTTGCTTTCTTTTTGTTATGTTATAGGGCTGGTTAACTAAAATATTATCGCTCTAAAGTTGAAGTTATTATATAATGACCCAAACCTACTAATGCAATTGAAGTTAGAAAGTGCCTAGGGGCAGTCTAGTATTGGAGTAAGTTTATTGATAACTAATGATTGATTGTAGATCCTTTTTATTCCTTGACAAGTGTTAAACATGTTTTTTAGGCCGGAGGGGGGAGGTGCGGGCCGGGGGGGGGGGGGGGCGCCGCCGGGGGTTGGAAGCACTAGAAATCATTAGACACACTAAAATAAATTATAAGAACAAACCAAATTTTAGCATTGTTTGATTTACAAAATCCATTTGAGATTTAAACTAATGTAAGTGAATATGCCAAGGGTGAAGTGTTCATGGAAAAGAGAAAGGTGATTTTTTATCATTCATATACCTCCACATGTGTGGTAAGGAATTATCATACATACATGAAAAAGAGTTGTATTCTTTGGTGTAGAGTGTGAAAAAATGGACACATTATTTGATGGGAAAATAGATAATCATCCATATGCATCATCAACCTTTGTAATACCTTTAGTGATATTTAATTCTACAACATTCCAGGACCTTTTCTTAGATGGGATTTTGCAACAATTCCATATTATAATCAAGTATGAAAATGGTATACATAATATGGTTGTTTATATGCTTTATAGGCCTCAAATTATTGCATCCATTAATTTACATCATATTCGTTTGGTGCATGAAAGTAATAAGTAATAATATTTTTATTGTCATCTAATTCATGGGTAAATCCTTTTCATTTTGGTCATCTTTTACCTCTTTGTTAGATCAATGTTAAAAAACAATTTAGTAATTTTTTAGTTAATTGGGCAAAATTTGGAAAAATCTGATATTAGAGGAAAAGGAGGAACAATTCCTTCCTTCCTCAAATTCCCTGTAATTCCACCATTACTACACCATTGATAAAATAAAATAAATCATTCTTGTCTGGAACCTCTAGCACTTGTTACTGCATTCATTGTGTTCTCTGCATTCCTGCCTTTCACATACCCTATGTAACGCCCACAAAAACGATGTTCTAGGAAATTTCTTCAACCTAACACTTAACTCGAAAGTGAAACTAATTTGGTTTTGTTTGAGTTACAAGGATGTTACAAGGGTGTTTAACATTTAGGGTTCATCAACTTACTTAAACTACTTAACTAAGTTTTTTTTACAATCAAAGAACCAGGTCTAGTTAGAAGTTACATGTTAGCACAATTATCTATATGGTCCATTAATTAGTAGCTCTAAAGAAAGGTAACAAGGTTTAATTCACTTAATTAGATGTTTTCTTCTCTTTAATTAAGCCTAATCCTAACAAGGTTAACCTTATGCTAACTTATTAAATTCATTACCTTAATAGCTTAAAAGATTCTTTATTAAATTTCTTACACACACTAAGGGCTCTGGGGACATTACACCCTTAAGCAATTAAATGGCCCCACTCACCCCTTCACACATACCCTTAAGGATTTTACATTAAACATTTAAATTACGTTTCTTCGTAATAAAGGTAGGGTCAATCCTCCACCCTTGAATGAAACCTATCTTAGCCATTAGATCCTGGGGTTCCCAACTTAGCCCTAAAATCCTTATGAAATTCTATTCAAGCCCTTTTCACATTCTAATCTTCTCGTTTGGTTCATTTTATTTTGTTAAATTTGTAGATTGGAGAGGAGGAAGCCATGGAAGCAAAGGGAAGAAGCCATGGAGGAATTCTACATAAATATTTAGTCTAGGTTTAGCTTAGTTTTATCTTTATTCCTGTAATCTATTTCGTTCAAGGATTAGGATGGATTTCCTCCTCCAATTTGGTTTTAATTTCAAGGTTATTACGTATTGGGTTTTAAATTTGAGGCAAACCCTAGCCCCTTTTATTATAAAAAAAGAATGCTTTTAGATTCACCATTTTTGTGTTTGTTTGTTCCATTCTATAGCATTTCTATTTATTTTACTTGCTAGTAGTAATAGGTTAAATTTTACAACTTAGGATTTAGTGAAATCTAGTTAAATTTCACACACAGCCACAAGTCTGCGGAATACTGTCATAAGTTATAGGTTCTCCGCCCAGAGAAGACTAGTGGTCTTGGGACCGCCGCCTTTTAGAGTGGTGGTTGTGAAACCAGTGCCTTACCTAGGCAAAAAACATAGGATCGCCACCCTACTGAGTGGAGGTTTTGAGACCGCCACCATAGTTTGAGTTCCGGTTACGCGACCGCAACTCTGCACAGGGCGGCGGTTTTGTTTCTGAAAAACAAAACCATAATGCTGAGATTTTTGCAAAAACTTAAAGTTGCTAAAGGATGTAAAAATGCATTTTGAGTTGTCTTTGTTCATTTTAAAGTTCCAGATTTGAGTTTTATTCCTCTTTTATTCATTTCTTAGCTAAATCCATTCATTTGAACAAATTTTCAACTCTATTAAAATTCATCTACTTACAATAATAATTTCCATTTGTTTAACTAGTTTCTTCCTTCCATTATAAGAGCAAAATGAATGTAAATCTATTTTATTTCTTGTCATTTCTTCATATCAAATTAACTTTCCTAAATACAATATAATCTAACTTGTTCTCTCTTTTATTGTACTACAATATGCATACATTCTAAATAATTGCAATAACTTTATTTTCCATACAATGTAATTTTGAAAACAAGTTCCACTTCTTACTATTTCTATTTTTCCATCTTTCCTATTTACAACATTAAATCATTTTTAATGCAACTGTCATTTCCAAAAACAACTTACAACTAAACGTTTGCACTATATATCCATTTTAGTCCTTTTTTCTCCTTATTTCATATTAACAATAAAACAAATCTACAATAAAAGTACATTTCCTTTCCATTTCTACACTAATTCACTCAAATATTTCTTCTTTCTTTTCAAAATACAAATATTAAATGTAAACTCATTTCCAAAATATTATAACAAAGTTCTCCACTTTATGTGGTAAGTCATACAAAATGTAAATACAAGAAAGAATACATTATTACAATTTCTTCCAATCTAAGTGGGTAAAATACAAGAAAGTTTCACATGGCCACCAACAAGACTCCATTCTCCAACTCCAACAAGATAGATCCTCCAAGAGTATTCTTTATTCAAAACAAAATAGGGAGAGAGGCAACGTTCTCTACCCAACAAGGATACCCAATGGAGAGGAGAATTCATTCTCTCCATTGGCCTCCAAGCCCTAACCACATTACAATGGGAGAATATTTCAACTCATGGCAACTACTGGCTTCCACAATACTTAACAAGTAATTTCACATTCATTCCATTTGCATACATACACAACAACAACTCAACAAGAATAAAATCAATCAAAACAACAATATAACAAGGCTTATCAATAAAGCCAAAAGAGTAAGACCTATGGGGAGGCCACTTATGCCTCCTAATGGGAATGGGTGCCCACCTAAAATCCTTCAATGCAAAACACAATTTCCCCTACCAACTCTTATGCCTCCCTCATGTACCCCCTATACCTCCATACACTCTTATGCCTCCCTCAAAACTCCTATGTCTCACTCATAATAAGAACAAGAGGAAATGCATGCATTCCTCATACTAGGTGGAGCACCCAACCCAAACTCCCTCCTCAAGAAAGTGATCTCTTATGCCTCCCTACAAGAAAAACTCCCCATAGTCTCCTCCAACTCCCAACTTAGGTAATCTACCCACACATAACAAGAATTCCAAACAGACAAGAAAATACAACACAACATATAACACATACAATAGAGCAAAGAGCATAATTTAAACTAAGGTTAAGCTCTTACCTCTCCATGGTAGAGCTTGTTCCAAGTATGAAGTTCTAAGCTTCTCCAAATATCAAACAAGCATCCACAAAGCTCCAGAAATACACAAACTCTCTCAAAATCCTCTCACTCTCAAAAAATTCAAGAGACTAAAAATGATTATCAAACCCCAAAACAAGCAACAAGGATTAAATAAATAGAGAAAGGAGAGGGAGGGATGATGTGACTCCAAGTAGGATTCCACCTCATTTCCTCTCCACTCCACATCACTTGGTCAACCTCGTATTCCAACGCAAAATTAATAAGTTGTTGGAGGAATGACAAGAACCTTACACACTCCATCTAAGCCCACTCCCCCATAGGACAAAATTAAACATTTGAAAGAAAATGAAGTTAACATTTCACCTTTTTCACTTCCCAAAACACCTAAAAGATCCTGAATTTGACCCCCCAACCCATAGGTAGGGTTAGCATGGGCATATAAGAGGTGTGGGAAAATTTTTACTTGTCCCACAAGCTTCCAAATTTGGCCTCTAAGGCCAAATTCGAGTTTTCCATGAAGGGTAGAGTGTATTACACTCAAAACTCAAACACACTTCACTCAACACAAAATCCAAGAGTAAATCAATTCTAATAAATGAACTCCTTTTTGGTCACATATTTAATTAGTTTCGGAAAAATTCAAATTAGCTTAACTAAGAAACTACAACCCATGAATAATAAAGGTGTAAACACAAATCCAAAATATAAATAATAAAACAAGTAAAATTTCATTACTAAAAGAAAACACATACTAACATAATAGAAAGGAAAATTAAAACAAAACAACACATGATCCTTAGGTCAAATTTTTCACCTAACCAAATAATTCTAACACATACACAATTACATGTTTCCATGGTGACCGTAGTGTAATTCCGATGTCATTGGTCTCCAATCCCCTAATGTTGTTGTGAATATAATATACCTGCAAAATAGAGAATACCTCCTTCGGCCTTGTGGCCGCATTAAAACATTCATGCCAAGTATGCGATATAAATCTAAAATCAACTATATATGAATTAGTATCATCTATGCAAATATGATATCACTTAAAATTTATAGCACATTTCTATTCTACATTTCATTCATGTCAAAATGATCACGACATAAATCCAATTATCAAGATGTATTAAATATGACTAAATATATCACATGTTAGAAATATAGATAAATAACCATGTCAAAAGAATATCAATATGAACATCAAATGTCTCTAGTAGTCCATATGCATCATACAAGAATCAAATTAATAATAGTTCAGTATCTCTAATATCTACTAGCATGCTAAATCAAAGAAACTATATTATATGCATAAGTGTAGTCGATAGTATCAAAACACAATAATAAAAAAGGTGTTGAAGGGAAATGGACACTACATCCCCCTCCCCTTAGAATCGACTCCCTCCTAGAAGTCACTGGAACAATTGTGGAAACTGCACTCGTAGTAAAGTAGCATCCTCCCAAGTAGCTGTAGCCTCATCATATCTGTCCCATTGGACCTGAACCTTATCAAACTCTCTACCGTGAAGGGCTAGGGTCATGTGCTCTATAATGCGTACGGGCTCCACCATCACCTACCCCTGATCCTGCACCAACAATGCGGTCCAATCTAGTACGTGAGAAGGACTAGAAATATATATCCTAAGAACATAAATTTGAAACACATCATGGACGTGAGAAAAGCTAGGTGGCAATGCTAGACAATATGCCAAGGGACGGATGTGCTCTAAGATCTCAAAGGGATCCACAAACATAGGAGGAAGCTTAGAACCTTTTCCATAACGAATAGCAATCTTCTGCAGTTTGACATGAAGAAACACCTTTGTGCCTACCTCAAAAATATGATCTATCCTATGCTAGTCCACATACTTCTTCTACCTATCTAGGGCCTCCTGTAATTTCTATTTGATCAAGGTAACATGCTACTCCATATCCTATAATAATGCTGGCCCAAGAAAAACCATATCCTCTAACCTATCCCAACTAAGAGGTGTCATGCACTCTCTGCCATTTAATTCTTGGAAGTAAGCCATGCCTATCAAACTCTAAAAGCTAATATTATAGGAAAATTCCACCAAGTATAGATACTCCTCCCATCTCGACTGGAGATCCATAACGTACATCTTTAGCATGTCCTCTAGGATTTGATTCACCCGCTCAGTCTGTCCAGCTGTCTCAAGGTGATATGTTGTGCTGAAATTTATCCTCATCCTGAGAGCATGCTACATGGTGGTCTAGAAATGGGAAGTTTACAAAGGATCGCAGTCGTAAATGATCTTCCAAGGAATCCTATGTAATATGACAATCTCATCAAGATATACTCATGCCATTACAATGGCTATATAGGTAGTCTTCACCAGAGAAAAATGAGCTACTTTCATCAATTTATCCACCATGACCATGATGGAATTGTGGTGGTATCTTGAGATCGGTAACCCAATGATGAAGTCTATGGAAATGGTGTCCCACTTCCACTCCGGTATGGCATGAGGAAAGAGAAGGCCAGATGGATGGTGATGCTCAACCTTCACCATCTGGCACTCTAAAGACGTGACAAAAACAAGGCCATGTCTATCTAAAGTCCTCTCCAAAAATACAATTGTCTCAACGTGGCGTGCATCTTCTTCACCACGAGATGGGCTGAATAAGGCACATAATGAGCCTCTAAAAAAATTTACTATCTCAAGCCTCCATGTCTAGGAACATATATCTGACCTCTGTATCTGAGAAGGCCATCTGCCTCTAATGAAAATCCATCAAATCTCCCATCAAGGGGTCGTTGTGACTCAATCTCTGCTCTGGACTCAAGGTAAAAACTGTCCAGAGGAAGCTGCTATAAAATATTGCTCCAAAAATTTGTGCACACTGAGGTGGCCATATCCACATGCCTCTATCTACTCAAGGTGTCTGCAACCACATTCTCTTTCTAATTCACATGCTCTATCTCCATGTCATACTCACAAAGCAACTCCATCCAACACCACTGTCCAGCATTGAGATTGGGTTGTGTGAAGAGGAGGCGAAGACTCAAGTGATCAGTCCTAACTGTGAATCTCTGACAAAGGAAAAAATGTCTCCACCGCACTAAAGCGTGCACCACTATTGCAAGCTCAAGATCATGAGTCAGATAATTAAGCTCATAATCCTTGAGTTTTCAAGACTCAAAAGCAACTACTCTGTCCTCTTGCATCAACACACCTCCAAGTCCTGCCAAAGAAGCATCTATGTAAATGTAGAACTCACCCTGAGGATCTGGTACTACAAGAATAGGTGTTGTCGTGAGACACTCCTTTAGTGTACTAAAGGCCTTCTCACATCTTTCTGACCATACACACTTCTTCCCTTTCCGCTGAAGGGAAGTGATGGGGTGCGTAATCCGAGAAAAGTCCTTAAAAAATCTCCTGTAATATCCTACCAAACCCATAAAGCTACGCACCTCAGTCACACTAGTGGGTGTTGGTAAATCTTATGGATATCCACCTCCGTAATCCTAAGGTGATGGTACCTTGACTTAAGATCTATTTTGGACAAAACTTTAGCCCCTTCATCTGATCAAATAAATCGTTAATGCACGGAAGGGGGTAACGATTCTTGATAGTTACTTTATTCAGCTAATAGTAATCAATACACAACTGTAGAGATCCATCCTTCTTCACGAAGATCACTAGTGCACCCCAAAGGGATACACTAGGATGGATTAGCCCATTCTCCAAAAGGGCCTCAAGCTGCAACTTGAGCTCACATACCTCAGGAGTAGTCATCTGATAAGGTGCTCATGAGATAGGCTCTGTGCCTGGAATCAGATCTATGTGGAAATCTATCTCACATGGGGAGGTAACCCCAGTAGCTCTCCTAGAAACACATTAGTGAAATATCTCAAGATAGGATGGTCATCAAGGGATGGTCCACTAGACTCATCCTCTAATCTGTCACTAACCGTAATAGCATACAATTGACAACCCCATTGTGCACACTGCTTAAGCTGCATAGCAAAGATGGTGTAAATAGAAATGGGCCTCCTAACTCTTGATATCACTGAATCCACTCCAAGATCATATATGCAAGTAATATTCTTAGGGTAACAGTCCACTTTATCTCTATGAGTAGACAACCAGTCAATGCCCAATTTGATACCATAAGATCCCAATGGAAGGATTCAAATATCTGAGGTAGTGGTGAAGGGTCTCAAATCCACCACACACTCCTTAACTAAATAGTCTACATAATTTTTTTGTCCAGAAGCCATCTCAACATCCCAACTATGACCCTTCCTAATAGCCACCAACCTAAAATTCTCTACTGAGGATGGCGTAATAAACAAATCAAAAGAACTGAAATCAAATAATATAGATGCAGAAATACCACCAATACTACTTGTCATCTCAAACATGGTACTCTGGTGCTCAGATTTGCGGTTCTTGACTATTGCGTAGATCCGATGAATCCATGCCATATCTCCAATCGTAGGCTCTAAGATCTAAGTCTTACCCTTATTAGGGTTATGTGTGCAATATCTTCAATGATGTCTAGCAACATCACAACTATAACAACTACCTGGTCCCCTCTTGTGGGATGCAGCTCCTACTGGTACTCTAGATGTCTGAGTTATGGATCCTAATGATCCAACTACAGACTGTTGATGTCTCTACTGACAAGATCCTTTTGACTGAGCTCTTAGTAGACCTTGTGTACTTATGGTACCCCTAATAAGAGGCCCCATACTCCGTTCTCTCTGGAATCAAATCTCTGAGGAGGCCTGTAAGGTGGGAAAGTCTGTTGCTGCTGCTGTGGTTACCTGAATGAATCCTACCCTGAACTCTATCCACCATGTGGAGGAGGAACTGACCCCTTCTATCTTCCATCCTGCACCTGCTAGATATGGCTCTGGACTCTATCTCTATCATGTTGTGTCTTCCCCTATGTCTCCTTTGCAATATAGGCCTTCTCCATGGCCTCTGCTAATTTCTGTGGGCAATGAAAGCACACTGTGCCACCCAAATTCATGTTCAGGCCCCGGATGAACCTGTGAATCCATACCTGCTCATCTTGCATATAGTCGACGTACTGGAGTAGGTCCATAAATCGACTCTCATAGTCATATATAGTCATCAATTCCTGACGGAGGTTGTGAAACTCATCTATCCACTGTTGTATAAACCTCCTGGGAAAATTCCTGCTCCTAAAATGCTCCTCAAAAATCTCCCAAGTAACTGTCTTCAAATCCACATGGAGCTTCTACTCCTCGGTCCTATACCAGACTCTTGCTTCATCCCTCGAAAGATGGATTGCAACATGAGGTTTCATGTTGCTAGTACAAGGAAAGATCTTGAAACATCCACTCAATCTCACCAGCTAGGCCTCTGCCTAAAAACCTCCCATATCACTTGAATCATGAGACGGTCCTAGCATCAGGATCTCCCTGATATGGTCTGTTGCTGATGTCGGATAATCCCTAGGTTTCTCTGCATGCTCCTCCCTCTATCTAGGGCTCTGAGACATGTCCCAATTTCTTGAGATTTTGTCCCCATGTCCTCTCTGTGGTGACTCTTCCCTAGGTGACTCCGCATGGAATTTCTCTACCTTATACTCCTCACTATTTCGAGGGGATACATGGACCTCTACTGATGGCTCCATGCCATGTCTATAAAATCATCTTCCTAAGGGTTCTCCATGTATTGCGGTATTGAAGTCCTAAAGCGTTTGTAAAATATGAATTAGAATAGCCGCTACAACCTACTCTAGTGGTGGTATATCTAGGTCTATATGAAAATACCCCTCATCAGATCCAGACCTCATGCACTAAATAAGGCGAGAGTTAGTTCATTGTTCTAGGTCATGTTTCATTTTTCTATTTTTACAATTCACAAAAGTGTAGTTTTGTAGATTAAAACAACCAACTTTACATTAGGTTAAATGTTCATATTCCATGCTTTGAACGTGTGCCCAAGGGTCAAAGATTTGAACCTTCGGTTCGGATACCAAGTGTAACGCCCACAAAAATGACGTTCTAGGAACTTGCTTCAACCTAACACTTAACTCGAAAGTGAAACTAATTTGTTTTTGTTTAAGTTACAAGGATGTTACAAGGGTGTTTAACCTTTAGGGTTCATCAACTTACTTAAACTACTTAACTAAGTTTTTTTTACGATCAAAGAACCAGGTCTAGTTAAAAGTTACATGTTAGCACAATTATCTCTATGGTCCATTAATCAGTAGTTCTACGGAAAGGTAACAAGGTTTAATTCACTTAATTATATGTTTTCTTCTCTTTAATTAAGTCCAATTGTAAAAGGGTTAACCTTATGCTAGCTTATTAAATTCATTACCTTAATAGCTTAAAAGATTCTTTATTAAATTTCTTACACACATTAAGGGCTCTAGAGATATTACACCCTTGAGCAATTATGTGGCCTCACTCACCCCTCCACACATACCCTTAAGGATTTTACATTAAACATGTAAATTACCTTTCTTCGTAATAAAGGTAGGGTCAATCCTCACACCCTTGTAATCAAACCTATCTTAGCCATTAGATCCTAGGGTTCCAAACATAGGCCTAAAATCCTTATGAAATTCTATTCAAACCCTTTTCACATTCTAATCTTCTCATTTGGTTCATTTTATTTTGTTAAATTTGCAGCTTGGAGAGGAGGAAGCCATGTAAGCAAAGGGAAGAAGCCATGGAGGAATTCTACATAGATATTTAGTCTAGGTTTAGCTTAGTTTTATCTTTATTCCTGTAATATATTTCCTTCAAGGATTAAGAGGGATTTCCTCCTCCAATTTTGTTTTCATTTTGAGGTTATTGTGTATTGGGTTTTAAATTTGGGGCAAACCCTACCCCCTTTTACTATGAAAAAAAAAGAATGCTTTTAGATTCACCATTTGTGTGTTTGTTTGTTCCATTCCATAGCATTTCTCTTTATTTTACTTACTGGTATTGATAGTTTAATTTTTACAACTTATGAATTAGTTAAATCTGGTTAAATTTCACGCACAGGCACGGGTCCGTGGAATTCTATCATAAGTGACAGGATCGCCACCTAGAGCATACTAGCAGTCCTTGAACTGCTACCCATGTCAGGGTGACAAAAAGTGGACCACCACCTTTAAGAGTGACGGTTGTGAAACCACCACCTTACCTGGGTGAAAAACACATGACCACCACCCTACTGAGTGGTATTTTTTGAGATCGCCACGATAGTCTGAGTGGCAGTTATAGGACCGCCGCTCTGCATAGGGCAGCAGTCCTATTTTTGAAAAACATAACCATAATGCCAAGATTTTTACAAAAATTTAAAGTTGCTAAAGGATGTAAAAATGCATTTTGAGTTGTCTTTGTTCATTTTAAAGTTCCATATTTGAGTTGTATTTCTATTTTATTCATTTCGTAGCTAAATCCATTCATTTTAACAAATTTTCAACTATATTAAAATTCATCTACTTACAATAAAAATTTCCATTTGTTTAACTAGTTTCTTCTTTCCATTATATGAGCAAAAGGAATGTAAATCTATTTTATTTCATGTCATTTCTTCATATAAAATCAACTTTCCTAGATACAATATAATCTAACTTGTTCTCTCTTTCATTTTACTACAATATTCATACATTCTAAATAACCGCAATAACTTTATTTTCCATACAATGTAATATTGTAAACAAGTTCCACTTCTTACTATTTCTATTTTTTCATGTTTCCTATTTGTAGCTTTACAAATTTTTGAATGCAACTCTCATTTCCACAAACAACTTGCAACTAAAAATTTGCACTATATATCCATTTTAGTCATTTCTTTTCCTTATTACATGTTAACAATAAAACAACTCTACAATAAAAGTAACATTCCTTTCCATTTCTACACTAATTCACTCAAATATTTCTTCTTTCTTTCCAAAATACAAATATTAAATGTAAACTCCTTTCCACAAGATTACAACAATGTTCTCCACTTGATGTGGGAAGTCATTCAAAATGTAAATACAAGAAATAATACATTATTACAATTACTTCCACTCTAAGTGTGTAAAATAAAAGAAAGTTTCATATGGCCACCAACAAGTCTCCATTATCCAACTCCAACAAGATAGCTCCTCAAAGAATTTTCTTGATTCACAAAAAAATAGGGGGAGAAGGCAACGCTATCCACCCAACCAAGATACCCAATGGAGAGGAGAAGCCAATCCTCTCCATTGGCCCCTGAGCGCCAACCACATTATAATGGGAGAAGATTTCAACTCATGGAAACTACTAGCTTCCACAATACTTAAAAAATAATTTCACATTCATTCCATTTACATACAAACACGAAAATAACTCAACAAGAAGAAAATCAATCAAAAAAACAATATAACAAGGCTTATCTATAAATCCAAAAGAGTAAAACCTATGGGGAGGCCACTTATGCCTCCCAATGGCAATGGATGCCCACCTAAAAGCCTACAATGAAAAACACAATTTCCCCCTACCAAGTCTTATGCCTCCCTGAAGTACCCCTTATACCTCCATTCACTCTTATGCCTCCCTTAAAACTATTATGTCTCCCTCATAATAATAAGAAGAAGAAATGCAAGCATTATGTATACTAGGTGGGACACCCAACCCAAACTCCCTCCTCAAGAAAGTGATCTCTTATGCCTCCCTACAAGAAAATCTCCCCATAGTCTCCTCCCACTTCCCAACTTAGGCAATCTACCCACACCCAACAAGCATTCCAAAGAGACAAAAAACTTACAACACGACATATAACACATATAATAAAGCAAAGAGCATAATTTAAACTAAGGTGAAGCTCCTACCTCTCCATGGTAAAGCTTGTTCCTAGTATGAAGTTTCAAGCTTCTCTAAAAATTCAAGAGACTAAAAATTATCATCCAACCCCAAAACAAACAACAAGGATTCAATAAATAGAGAAATGAGAGGGAGGGATGATGTGGCTCGATGTATGGATTCCACCTCATTTCCTCTCCACTCCACATCACTTGGTCAATCTAATATTCCTATGCACAATTAATGAGTGGTTGGAGGAATGACAAGAACCTTACATACTCAATCTAAGCCTACTCCCCCAAAGGAAAAAATTAAATATTTGAAAGAAAGTGGAATTAACATTTAACATGTTTAACTTCCGAAAACACCTAAAAGAGCCTAAATGTGACCCCCTAACCCATAGGTAGGGTTGGTATGGGCATTTAAGAGGTGTAAGAAAAATTTTACTTGTCCCACAAGCTTCCAAATTTGGCCTCTAAGGCCAAATTCGAGTTTCCCATGAAGGGTCAGAGTGTGCTACACTCAAAACTCAAACACACTTCACTCAACACAAAATCTAAGAGTAAATCAATGCAAAAAAATGAGCTCCTTTTTTGTCACAACTTTAATTAGTTTAGGAAAAATTCAAAATCTAAATAATAAAACAAGTAAAATGTCATTACTAAAAGAAAAAACATACTAACATAATAGAAAGGGAAATTAAAACAAAACAACACATAACCCCTAGGTCACAATTTTCGTTCTAACCAAATAATTCTAACACACACACTATTACTTGTTGCCATGGTGACCCTAGTTGAATTCTTCTCAAATTCTGATGTGGTTTGTCTCCAATCCCCCGATATTGTTGTGAATATAATTATACCTACAAAATAGACAATACCTCCTTCAGCCTCATGGCCACATTAAAACATTCATGCCTAATATGTGATATAAATCTAAAATCAACTATATATGAATTAGTATCATCTATGCAAATACGACATCACTTACAATTTCTAGCACATTTATATTCCACATTTAATTCATGTCAAAACAATCACCACATAAATCCAATTATAAAGATCTATTCAATATGACTAAATATATCACATGTGAGAAATACAGATAAATAACCATGTCAAAAGTATATCAATATCAACATCAAATGTCTCCAGTAGTCCATATGAAATCATAGAAGAATCAAATCAATAACAATTTAGTATGTCTGATATCTACTAGCATGCTCAATCAAAGAAGCGATAATATATCCATAAGTGTAGTCGATAGTATCAAAAAATAATAATAAAAAAGGTGTCAAAGGGAAGTGGGCACTACACCCTATTTGCATCGACTTTATTGTCTCCAAAAATATATTTAGGAACAATTCCCTCATTCTTATCCTTCCCCACATGCTCAACATTTGTAATACTTGACACCACATTGGAAAATTCTCCTCTCTACTGAACCAATGGAATGGTTCGCGTTATTCCTTGAATGCTCCTTTTACATCCCGTTACCCTCTTATTGGAAAAGCCGGAAATGTTTAACCCACAAAGAACAATTCCCTTGGGACCTGCGAGACTTGATTCACTATTTTAATGGAACAAAGGGGAATTTAATGCCAAGGAAGTACAAATGATTATGAAACCTATCCTACCCAAATAAATAATTTGTGATTAATATTTTTCTCTGCCATGTCAAGTACTCACACCACAAAGAAACTATTTCTTACCATTTCTCCCTCGTTGCCCATAAATTTAAAAAAATTCAAAGTCCATTTTGATTATTAGAAAAAATCCTTCTTTCTCACCAAAAATTAAGTCATTTCATCATAATTTCCCCACATTGAAGATATTTTCTTGTTTCGGTGCTCTTCATCCCGGATTTAACAAATTTTATTATTTGAACCATTTCATTCCTTTCAAAGTTTCCAAGTTAGTCAAGAATAAGTTCAAGTGTGTTGGGTATGAGCCCATTTATTCCATAATGACATTTTTGCCTAAAATAGGTGATAATGACATGAAATATATGGATTTAAATGAAATTTGAAATAATGAGACATAACAACCCAATCCAATTGGCCCAAAGTATCCTAAGAAGTGATCTAGATCTTGTTGGAGGATTTTATACTTATGTGCAATGTACTAATACTATCCTAGAATGTGCCTCATGTTTGACCCAAAAACTAAGAAATTAAATGACCCGCAAAGTTAATTGATTGCTCAATTTGATGTTTTGGTGCCATTTTTGAGCTTGCACCATGTTGCCCTAAATTTTACAAATCTGCATTTGCTAAAAAATGTTTTACCCTTTGAATTAATGGTCTAAATTTATTCCCCTCCAGTTGAATGCTTTTAAAATTCTCACAAATTTGTTGTTTTAACCTAATTTGAAGGAATATTCCAAGTGTGCCCTTTTTTGTGCCCTAGTTTTTTCAATTTTGTGGGTTGCGTCATTTTTTATCTTTGCTAGATCGTGTAAAAATCAAAATTGATGAATTCATACTTGTTTGTATTTGAAAATCCAATCCCACGGTCCAATATGTTAGGAAATCATGCTCCAGTTGATTTAAAATAAAAAAATTTCCATCCTTGGTGAAAAAATTGATTTCTAGGGCATTCTTTGATTTTATTTACGTTTTGACAGTCATATGGGCATCATTTTCCCATCAAATTAATCCTTAGGAGGTATTGGCAATGTGGTGGCTTCTAATTGGCTAAGAAAAGGTGGGGAGGTGCTCTAATTTTTCATTTTTCACCTTTTCAAGAAAATGGGGCATTTTCAAGCCCAAGGACCCGTTTTTTCCAAATTTGCCTACATGGCATGTTCTGATTGGTAGGTGGGATGGCGAGTGGTTGGATTCCCTTAAGGTTTTTAGACCTTACTTTGTAAAAATTTTAAAATAAAAAATTGGCCCAAAACCCTGCAGCCAATCAGGAGAGGACACGTGTCCTAAAATTTTCAAAATGGAAGTGCGGACCAAGGGGGGACTTAAAGTTGTTTGGCTCTAATTCTATAACGTTTCAAAACCAGTTTTTCCCCTACTCCAATAAGAGGATACATGGCAACATGGCGGCACAAAGTGGGTCGACAGGCCGGTGCAGGGAAAAGGGGATTTTTCCCATTTTCGCAAAAAAGTTAAAGTAAATTTTTGGCCTAAAAGCACGTGACCAATCTAGGTGAGACACGTGTAACATTTTAAGGGTCAAAGAGGGGCATGGGTCAATGTTGAAGTTTGTGAATTTTCAAAATCTATAAGGGAGGTTTGAAGGAAGAAAGGGAGACTTGGACCCGCAGTGAATAGGAGGGTGTCACGTGGCAGTGATAGTTTTGAAGGCGCGGGCCTACGAAGACAAAGTGGAAAATTTTCCCTTGGCTTAAAGGGATTAAAATGAAGATTAAGCCTGCAGGTCCTCGGTAAATGAGAGATGGACGCGTGGTAGAGGGCACGGCGGGTCAGAGTGCTGACAAAGGCATGAGGGAATTTTTTCCCTTTTACAAAAAGGACTCAAAATCAAAATTTGAAGCACTTTCCCACTAGCGATAGAGAAATCGACACATGCCAGGGGAAAAATCGGAGGTGCAGGCCTGCGGGGCAAAAAGTGAAAATTTTCCCAATTTCCAAAAAAGGTCAAAATGCATAGAATTGAAGCATGATTTCAATGGGACCCACCATGTGCCATGTGTTAGCTCCAAAATTCAAAGGCGAAAGGGCGGGGGGAAAAAGTCAAATTTTTCCATTTTTCAAAAATGTCAAAAAGTCAAAAATAAACCCAAATTTATTCCCAACCATAGTTTGACACATAGCAAATCAAGGGCAACTGTGCATTTTCATTTTTGGCCACCATTTTTCCAATAGGAAGCTTGGAATCATGATTTTTGCATCAAAAATCATCAAATTTATAGTGATTTTGTGTCGTATTGGCCTTCCAAGATCATGGAATCACTTTCATGGCTTAATTCTTTGATTTTAGGTGTTTTTGTAATAAATTTTTACTCAACTCAAGTAAACACATAAAATGAAAAAATCAAAAGTTGCAGAGGTAATTTAAAAAGGTAAAAAGGTGAAAATTATGAGTAAAAGGTGTTTGCATGCCTCAATGATGAAAAACATGCCTCCAGGGTGGATAATGTTCCAGATATTTGTAATGGCTTAATCTTCTTGGGCACACCTGGAAGCCTGCGAATGTTTTTCTGTTTGATGTCATTTTCATTGAATCATGAGAATTATTGTAACAAACTTGATCCCATGGCATATTATTTTCTTGGGAAAGAAGGCTCCAATGTGGCATAAGGTATATAGTGCATTTTGGAGAAATTATAAAGGGGTTGGAAGTGGAAAATCATGAGAAAATTCTGAGAGAAAGCTCATTTTTTCTGAAAAACCCACCAAAGAACCAAAATAATTTCTTCTGTGTTGGATCTTCATGTATGTGAGTTGGTTACAAGTGTATAGCCATCACACAGCTCTGAGATTGTTCATGAAACTCTCCCTTGTTGATGAATCTAACAAGCTTTTGAGTTAATCTATTTTTTTCTAGGCAATATGATCTCTGTTATCATTTTTAAATGCCTACGAATAGTTTTCATTATTCATCTGATAGAGAGATAAACAAATTTAAAATCACTTTACCTTCCTTGATTGCAGAGATTGTTTGTAAGCCTTTGGGGGTACCTTAGGCATGGTTTGATCCTGGAATTTTGTGTTTAATTGAGTTCTTTACTTCAAGCTTATGTGGTGAATTCTCAAAGATTATGTGAAGAGTGCAACCTGGGCTTCATTTATGCCTCTTCTGGTTGAAATAATACCTTAATTATTTGAAGCATTTTATCTGATAGTTGTTCAAGTATTGTAGAGGTTGTCAAAGATCTAATATATCCTAGTCTATCTTGTCAACATCCCACCAAAAAATCCTTCTGAACAACCCATCCTACCCATACTACCCCTGGATCTGCATTCTATGTCAACAAAAGAATGTAATTGAAAATCCATCTACAAAAATGCACAAAGCAAATCAAGATCATACAATGTCTTCGGTGACCCTTGCCTTACTTTGAAAATATCTCCATAATCTGGGAGTGACAACTTGTGAAAGTTAGATTTCAAGTGTTGATCATATTTTCCCAAGGCCTTTTCATACTAGTATAAATTGAGGGATATATTCATCTCCTTCACCATTTGGAGGTTTACAATATAGGTTCTCTTACCTTAATTGAAAGGCACAACCTAGAATATTGAGGGTCGGATCATATCCTTTCAAGGTGATATCCATCTCTCCATGAATCTTAGTGTTAGTTAGATCACATCCCCGGATACAAAACGACACACATTAACATCTATCTGAATTCAAGCATCATGCCATATCTCTGATGCTGCTCAGACTGAAAAGGAGAACAAATTTGGGTACCAACATGATGCACACCAAATTAACTTCTCCCTTGGCATGACTACTTAAGATAGCTCAAAATTCCCAACTCTGACTAAAGTAGAGAAGAATTTTCTAGTAACCCCAAATAAATATCAATCAATGATTACCATGTCTTAGATAAAAACAAAAAAGAAAGGACTTTATAAATTTACAAAGGTTCTCTATAGAAGCGACTTCAATGAATAACTATATGATATCATAGCATTCCTTGTAAGAGTGATGGGCCTTCTGTGAGCTATATAATTTTAAGACTAGATGTGTGTTTTCATTAACTTAATCTGTGAAGGAAAGAAAAATCTTAAGTGGGGGAATTTATTTGTGAAAACCTTCCTCCAATAATTGACTCATGTACACCAAAATAGATCGTTTTAGATTAAAACATTATCTGATTTATACCATTACTGGATATAAAATATGGATTGGCCTATTAAGCTAGGGTAGTAGGAAAATTATTTCCATTTTTAAGTTTTAAAATTTACTCCCAATTGACCTATGAAAATAGTAAAATCAATTATAGAAGAGTTAATTATTCCTTCCCTATATTCCTATTTAGATTGCGAGGAGCAAGTGTTACTAGCATAATTTATCAAGAAGCATAACATTTGAAAGATATTTATGAGAGATCATTTATTCAATTCTAAAAAAATTCATATATTATGACAACATGGTTTGAAGGTGTTCCATACAAGCTCCCCATTTACTGTAATGACAAGATCATTCTCATAGATATTTATAGACAATTGGACCTTATCCAAAGATCATGTAGGGATAAGAATGTATGTGGAATAAAATTTCCCATGTCCTTAGGAAATTACATGTGCAGGTACGTTGTTGATGAAAAAAACATTGAGAGAACCATCTATCCTTTCCACATGCAACCATTCTAGAAGAGGACATCTTTAGATGGAAAAATATTCATCAACAATAATCTTCATCTTTGTTATATTCATTTACCCACAACTCAAGATTGTTTGGATGAGTGTGATGATGAGTTTGATATAAGGAAGATAATATATGGTAGAATGTTTTTTCAATAGAGATAAGATTTTGAATTATGTAATGTAATCAAGAGCATGGTTGAGGACAATTATTATCAATTTTCTCCATAATTTGTTAATTCTATTCAATATTATCCTCTCCCCATCATTGATTTGTCCCAAAATGATAAAGATAACCTTGATGATATTAATACTGCTAATATATTTAGAACCAAGCACTGGTTTAATAAGAAATTTTCAGAGTTCCATGCATCCCAACAAAAACAATATTCTCAAAACACTTCTCTTTACCCTATTCAGCAATAATCTGATACCAAGGTTTAAGAAAGGAAGGCTTAATTAGAGTAAAATGTTTAGAAGCAGTACAAGGCATAATAAAAGGAAAGGAATGCTCAAACAATTGAATAAGATGAAGAAGAGAGATATAAAAATGAGAAAGAACAGAGTGCAAAGAAAGAAAGTGAAAATAAAGAAGAAGTGCATGAAGAAGAAACTGAATAAGAGGATGAAGAGAATGATGAATTTATTGAAGTGACATCTTAAGATCTAGGGAAGACAAGTGCCTCAATACCCAAGATGAATATCAGAAGGGCCTATCTTCCTCCTATAATTTTTGTGGAATTATCTTCCTCTCAATATCTTCCTTTCCATCTTTCACTTGCGCCAAATCCTTTAGAAACATATTTAGGAGACTGTTTCTCTTGGCTTCAACCCATGGTTGACATCAAGAAAAGGAATGCTCAGTTAAAATTCCAATATTGTGATGTTTTGGATACACTCCTTAGTACTTCTCCTCCTCCTAAAAATATTAAACCACTTCTCATGTAGTTTCAAACACTACATAACAATAATTAATTACAATTGTGAAACCCAAAGGAGACAAGAGTGAGGAAAAGGTTTTTGAGGATGTGTAGAAACCTAAAATATAATTACCCTTTAAAACTGTGTAAGCCTTTTAAACCTTGTATTTAATTAATAACCCTTCTTAATTAAATACCCCTTTAAAATCATCTCAATACTACCTATTTTCCTCTAAATCAACTCCAAATAGATTTCTAAGATTATTTTAGCCTATTAGTTAATCCTATTTGATTAATTAAACCATCTCCAACTCCCATGAGTTTCTAATCGCTTGTTAATTCCTATAATAAAGCTAATCCCTTCAAAATTCACTTTATCATTTGTCCCACATTCACTAATTTGCAAACTACTCCCAAAGTTGAAAGCTATTTAAAGGACCAAGATCCTTCCTCCCAAAATGACACCACACTTTGATTAGTAAAACCTATAAGAATTTTTATTTTAGCATTCTCCATTGTTTTGGAATATATTATTCATCTCTGTCATCCATTTGCTCAAATTGGGTAGTATTAGAAGATCCAAAAATGGTCTTGTAGCCATTTCTTGGTGAGATCTCATTCTCATTCTTGAGGGAAACAACACCAATTTGATTTATAAGTGATCTAAAAAGGTTCATACTTTAAATAGCAATCACAAAGAACATGAATGGCTTAGCATTTAGTTTTTTAATCATGTTTACTAATTGAAGAAGTTATTTCCTTTAATCTGTAATCATGATTTTCTTTTCTGATTAAATTGTCTTTCAAGTTACTAGGTGTTAGTTTCATTTTACTTATCATTGTTAATTTTACATGTACACATTCGCCACACATAGTGGGACTTACTCCATTGTCTCAAGCATTTGATTTCAATATTTTTTAGTTTTGTTTCAATTTTGGCAAACCTTTATTTTGCACATGTTAATTAACTTGCATTTATTGATATTTTTGTTAACCTTGCATGTGTTGAGTATGACTTGTAGGTGTAAAGGAGATGGTTTTTTTCTAGATTTTTAATAAGATGGAAAATTTTTGAGCTTTTTTTGTTTGTCCATGTCAAAATTATGTGTTCCTAAGGTCATACCAATTCCCCACATTAGTGTGAATTTTCCCTGTATATTACTATTGAATGGGTCATGCTAGTGTTGTTTCATGCAATCTACCATCATTCTGAATGCATTAATGTGATAATTTTGTCTATCGTTTTCTTCTTTTTTTGAGACCCACGTCAATGTGAACACTAACCCATGTTACTGCTTCTATGGTAGTGTTGGTGTCACTTTGTTTTCTTTCAGTTTGTGTTTTCTCTCAAACCTGCACTAGTGTTGGCAAAACCCACATTACTATCTCTCTAGCCATGTTAGTGTTAATTTTCTTTCTATTAGTTTTTATTTTGTATCAGACTCCTATTACTGTTGTTCTAGCCATGGTATTTTTGTTCTTGATACGCTACTACTCAAAGGCCCACGTTACCATACTTTATAAAATTTGGGATTTATTTTCAAGCTTTGTAGGATTTGGTCTTTGATATTTCTAACTTTTTTCTAGGTTTTAAGTGTTGAATTATGTTTTCATGGTGTATTTTGAATCATTATTTTCCTAACTTGTTTAAGTATTTATGATGAATTTTATGTCTTCATGTCCTACTTAGGTTAGGCTTGGGTTTCTTATGATCTTCTCTCACACCTTCTAGGTGATCTTGAGAAGAAAAAACAACTCTAAGTATTTATTCATTTATAACTTTTCATCATTTCATTATTAAGGGAATGAACAATTTAGTAAACAAGTTTGGTAGTAGTTTGATTTAGAAGCTTTTCCATTCTTCAATTAATTGGGTTAATTTTTGTGTATGCTCTTCTGTTGCATCTTAGGATGATCTTGAGATTAAAAACAACATTTCATCTATTTTCATGATGTTTTAGATCTTATGGAAAACTATTAAAAATATCTTAGAATAAGCCATAAAATGCTTTTTGAGGATTACCCCAGGAACCCCAAAGTAGTCCACACCTTCAGGGAATCGATGGATGAAAAGGAAAGTACATCGCTTACCCACTTGAGCAGTTGAAACCATTGTGAGATAAGCTTGATGTTATATGTACGAGGCCCCGTTCACTAATATGACTTTGGGGTAATGGTCCACCTCTCTAAGATAAATCCTAGAAGTGTGTACCTCATTTAGGTAATAATTAGTGAGTGTTGTAAATAAAATCCATAGAAAACCATTTCACATTGGGGCCAAATTTACCTTAAAGAATCACGTTTCAAAGAACTTTCACAAAGTTATGAATTTTTCAGAGTCAAAACCTTGTTTGTCAAGCAAGGGGAGAATCCATCAATTTTCAGGCCATGTGTTACTCATCATGAAGCTGGTTACATGTTAATTTTTCTTATTTTTTATCTTATTTTTCAACAAGATGAAACTCTGTCAATATTGGGCTAAGTTTGTTTCATCCCCAGTTGATCTATCTCAATTTCTCTCTTCTTAATATTTTTTATGAAAAGTGGAGCAACATACAAAGTGTTACTCAAAATCATGTCCACCACTTTTACAACTATTTACATCCTTCCTTATTGTGTCTGTAATAATAAGCTTTTAAAGTGTGTTGGTACATCTTCATATTTAGGGTAATATTTTTTTGACATATAAACTAAGACGTCTCAATGTAGCTAGACTCTCTCATTATTGAGTTTCTCTTGAGTTGTTACGATGCTCGCATTATATCAATGCAATTTTTATACTTACATATTGTTTTTAAAAAAATTGATATAAATTTCTAAATTATATTGTTATGCTTCTCGCATATTAACAACTCCTTATTACACTTTGACCTTGTTTTCATTGAAACATTACTTGATATTTTAGAAGTGTCATTGTTATGTTGTTCACATCATATCATTATTATTTTGATACTGATATCTCAACTTTTACAAATCTCGATTAACATATCCAAGTGGTATTGTTGGGTATTTGGGCCTTGTTTGTATCTAAAATTTTCTTAGGATACCTTAAATTGGAATTCACCTCAACCATTTTCTAATACTTAAATATTGTTTTTTTAAAACTTGATTTAAGTGTTGGAATTGTGTTCTCATCTACAAAAGAAAACTTTTAGAAAAACGTATGAGCATTAGGGAGTTAGTTTCATCTTTGATTGGTGTTTTATTTGAAACCTGCTAGCATTTTCGTTATCATTCTTTGTCATTCCATCTTTGAAATTCATTGTGACATTTATAACTATCATGCTGCTTGATTTTTTCATAGGTTCATTGTAATCCTTGTAAACATTTTTTAAAACCTTAGCAATAACATTTCCTATCAAGAAACTCTTCAGAAAATCTACATATTGGAAAATTTTCCTATGTAGCCAATATGTTGCTAAATTTTGATGAACCCTTTTGATATTTACACTTGAAGCTTGTTATCCAAACCTTGTTGGATTATCAAAATTATGTCACCAATATGTTTTTTTCCTTATATCCCATTTCAAAAATAAAAAAATCATCCCCTATTTATTTACAAAATGTCTATCTGACCATCATTACGGTGCCCAAATCAAGATGGAAATTCCTTGCATTTGAAGGAGTTCAATCATACAATCTAGGTCTAGTCATTTTGACCCAACAATGTTAACCATGATTAACTGTCAATGGTTCCTCACACTTATAACAATAAAGAACCTAGGTTTATCCATTCACATTGAAATGTGTCCATCAAGACTAAATCTTGATTAGTTCTTTGTGCTAGAGAACCTATTCAAATAACCCTTCCCCCACCTTCATCTCATACTCAGTGGTAGGATTATGATGATTCTAATCCATATTATTATTTTGATTCCACTCATTCTTCTAATGATACTAATCCATGTTATTCTTCTTATTCCCTCAGTCTCCTAATTATTATAATCCATGGTATTTTTCAGATTCCCCTCATTCTCCCAAGCCTCATCCGATTCAATTTATTCTAAGGAATATTGAGTCACATAAATGATATTTTTCTTCTCTAAGGATATTTGTCTCCACAAATTCTCCCCAACATTCTTCTAATTTGACTGCTAAGTCACTATACTCCCTTACATTATAGGAACCCCCTAAATAAATTACATCAACGACATCTTCTTCCTTTTAAGATTATTGAGAATCCAAGTTCCTCCAATCAAACTTCTAATTAGACTCTTGAGTTATGGTCCTTCCTTTCTTCACAAAACCCCTTTATCAGTCACCTCAATAACATATTCCACCATTTAAGATATTTATGACTCAGAATTAATAGAATCAATCATCCAATTCAACCCCCAAGTCCCAATCCACTAACTAGCTACGCAATCATCTTTGTCTACCTACACTATGTCATCTTCTAGGAAAACTGATACCAAGCTAATTCAAATCCACATCTTCTTCAACTCGTGAGATGTCAAAATATAGATCAACTTCCACTCTTAAGTCATTTTATTTTATCAATAAAAATCCAATCCCTATTTTTCCTTAAACCCTTTCAACAATATCTTACCATATCCATATCAATATTCTATATCTAGATATTTGTGTCCACATCAAACAATTAACAAGAAACAATTTGTGAAGATATATTTTTGAAGCACTATAAAATACCTATGTAAGTGAATCAGTTCAAACCTTCCCATTATATACATCATTAAAAATATTCTAAATCTTCAACACTTTTTGAACCTCTTTCTTCCAATCAACCTACTATCATTGACCAACAACGACCCATACTCACCGGTTTATTTCAAAATGAAGAAGCATTCAGATAATTTATGGGGCTAAATGATTACACTCCTCTAGAGGATCTTGAGTAAGGATTCTCCTTTGACCTCAATGTGTGCATGTATTGTGGGGAAGAAGTTGAATCCTTCTGTTAGAAAATAGAGTCAGATCCTAAGATCATCAAATTTGATCCTCTTCTTGTTCTTCCATTTTCACATTTCCCAATACATAGAGAAATTCTTGGGTCTATCATTGATCCTTGGCCTATCTTCTCATCATCGAATCATTCCTTACATATCACACTTCCTCAATCACAATCTCTACTTGGGTAAGCTCGTAGTGCCCCTTCATCTTCTTCTATATGTTGGCCACCTCCTGGTGGTCAGGTAAGTGAAAAAATTTATGTGGCCAAAAGGGTATCTTAAGTGGATACATTTTTCTGAAAAATAAAAAACTTCAACTTGTGTGAGTTTTTTTAAATAGTTACACTCAAAATTGGAAGATGTTGTATGAACATGAATCATAACATTTTGAGTCTAGTTTGTAAGTTACTAAATTTTATTGGAAACGGATAAGTTATATAACTCAAATACTAAAAATTTCTCCTATTTTTGTCAAAAAAATTAAAAGAGTGACTTTCATTCCACCCGTCATTTTTTGAACACCATTTATTATTTTTGAAAACCCTTTGGTAGAAACATAGCTAGGAGCATATAGTTTGGGCTACATTTTTTATAAGATTTTTTTAGCAAGTACTTTTTTTAATGATTTTTCTAGTACATAACTTTTAAATTTAAAAACATAACAGAGCTCTTAACGTGCCCTCCCCCTAACTACCTAAAAAATATCAAAATTTAGATTTTTATTAATGTGTATAGAATTAGGTTTAGTTTGGGCTAATATAATTTCACTGAGCCAAAAAAATGATATGAAATAAAAATATAGACATGTTTAAACTTAAAAAAATAGCTATCGAAACACATTTTTAGAAAATAAATAATATGTAAACCTTATATAAGTTACAAAAATTGCAAATTATATTTTTAGAAAGTAGAAACTCTACTCTATTTCATAGTAAATTTTATAATAAGTGAATCAATTTTTTTATGTCGATTTACGATGGACGAAGAGATAATTTTGCATTTTCCTATAAAAACATGTTCTTTGTTCTGTTTTCGCAGGTCCATGCCTCAGGTTTGGGGATCCAAACCTGATCCCCAATCCTTTAGGCATGGCTTGGAAAAGTAAACAAACATAACACGTATGCGTTATAATGTGTAAGTGTTATAATGCATATGCGTTCCTTATAGTATAAGCATGATATGTGATTTTGGCATGCTTCTATGTACAAAAATAAAAACTTATACTTTAATTTTTTTTTAGTAAATATAAGATGTTAGGGTCACTCTGTAACTTTTGGAACTTGTATCTTAACTCCATCTGTGGTTTATAAGATAGTTTTTTATAGTATAATCTGGTCAGTACATAGGTGATTTTAAAAATTTCAACATTCAACCTAAAGCTTTTAGCGTTTAAATTATAGAATATAAACCATAAACCTTATGCCCTACACTTTAAACCTAAACCCTAAACCTTGATACCTTAACCCTAAACCTCAAACCCGTAACCATGATTTCTAAACCCGAAACCCTAAACTTTAAACATTTGACACTTACCCGTGAGCCCTAACCCCTAAACCCCGAGCCTTAATACTTAACCTTTGAGCCCTAAGATCTAAACCCTAAAATGTGAATTATGACCCCTAAATGTTAAATCCTAAACCCTCACCTAAAACCCTAAATCCTAAACAATTACCCCTAAAACACAAAACATAAACATTAATTTTACTACATCCTAAACCCCTAACATGAAGCCCTAAACCATAAATCCTAAATCTAAAACCATAAACCCTGAGTCCTAAACACTAAACCCTAAAAATTGAACTCCACGACCTAAACCTTAAACCCTCAACCCTTAAGTGTGAGTAATAAACCCTGAACTATAAACCTTAAAACAAAAATAATAAACCATAAACCTTGAACAAAAATCTTGAACACCAAACCCTTAACCCTAAACACTAAACCCTAAACTAAAAACCTTTAACCTTGATTCTTGGGCCCTAAACCCTAAACCCTAAATCTATAGTCCTTACCCATAAGCCCTAAACCTTAAACCATGATCCTGAAGACCTAATCCCTAAACCCTAAATGTTGAACCATGAGCCCTAAATACTAAACCCTAAACCCTAATCCCAAACCTTGAACCCTAAACCCTAAAAAACTAAAACATAAACCCTAAACCCTAATGGGTAAAATATAAACCCTAACGATGCAAGAGAATCAATGAAATAATTCTATAAGGTCATAGTAGAACATTTGAACATGATTGACTAGGTGTATATGAGTGTATTATTTGGTAGGTGAATATGAAAGATGAATAAGCTCGTAAACATGTAGTTGAGGTGTATGAATTAGTGTTTTGGGCCTAAGTAAGCCTATAAAGATATGTAGTAAGTTATCATAAGTTGGATATTTTTGACAATGATCTTAAGAGAGAAAATTTTGGAGATAAGTTTATCCTACTCTAAGTTTAGTTATAAAGTTAAGCTCATTTTTGGAGCTAGAGTTAGAAATTATCTAGTTTAGTAAATATATAGGAGTTATTTGATGAAAATTAATCAAGAGGGATGATTTGACGAATGTAAAAAAGGTTTAAGGTGAATAATAAGATTTTAGGTTGGTGTTGCAAGTGATGGACCAATTGTTTTGTGTGTTTATTTTTGTTTTACATGAATTCAATTTAAACGCTTATTTGAGGCCGAGAGATGAGAGTAGGATAGTCACCATGGGAGAGATTGTTATCTCTTTGAAGGTATAGATAGCTTAGGGAGGATAAATGGAGTGCCTCTAAATTTTCATAGCTCTTGCAACATCGTACAATGACCTGTAGCATAATTTTATTACTCTCAAGCTCTAACTAGGGCATCACCTAACTATAATTCTATCCATAAAAAATTAATGATATATTAGGAGTATTTCTATCTCGGGGAAGAAAAAATATTTTTATATTTTCAGGATCCAAATTGCATGTGTTAGCAAGTTCCATCAGGTTTTGTAGGTTAGGTTGTAAAGATACAATGGAAAAGGAATTAAGGTGCATGATAGGTAAAATGATGGAGAAAATCCACTAAAACTGATAGTTACCCTTTGCATAGCATTGCTTAAGTGTATCCATTAATACTTAGGTGAGATTATGGCCATAAGTGTGTATTGTTATGTTTAGGCCCATTCAAAATAGACCTAATTGACACCCCACTTTACAAAGGAAGTGCAATTTTGTAAAAATTAAAATAGGGTAAATTATAGGTATGTGTGAGATCTCGGTAAAGGGTCCTATAATCATCAACTATCCTATGTGGTTGGTTCATGAAAAAATAAAAAAAGGGCATTTAAGTGCTAATAATGTTATAATCTAATAATCCCTGAAGGAGAGATTGTAGGTGAGAGAGAATAATATGACTGTGAATTGGGTCTAAACACCTTGAAATATGATAAAGAAAATGTATTAGGAGTGTTGAGGGTGGTGAGAACCGTATATTATGGTTTTGGCCATCTAGACCTAAGAGGCCTATCTAGACCTAGGTTTGAGTGAGGAGAATAAGGTCTGTTTTGTGACTGTTTTAATGAATCAGGATATGTAGGGCAGTAAGAGTATTGCAGATATGATGTTAATAAGGATATGGTCATGCAAGAACAATTAAGATACCAAGTAGGAAACGTTAAACTCATGTTTCATGCCTATAGTGGATAGATGAGAATAAACATTTTGATACTATTATAGAGATAACAATGTTATTGAAGTGTATAAGAGTTCAAGTTGGAGATAAGGTCATCATTTGGAAGGGATTGAGATGATAACCACAAAAATTCTGAGTATTCATATAGGGGTTTGTATACTTGAGGTAAATATGCACTATTAAGAATCATAAGGAGAATAAATTATTTATAACCCCTGCACCACATAAACCCTAAACCATAAATATTGAATCCTAAAACCTAAACCATAAGTCATAATCCCTAAAACCTTAGCCATAAGCCCTAAAACCTAAACCCAAAACCTTAAACCCTTAACCTTGAACCTAAAAACTAAATCATAAACCCTGAACTATGTGATTTAAACCTTAAACTGTCAACGCTTAACCCTGAGCCCTAAACCATAAATTATAAACCATAAACCATAAAAATATAATAATAAACCCTAAACCATTAACCCTTAACCATAAATGCTAAACCCTAAACCCTAAACCTTAAACCCCAAACCTTGAACGTTGATTCCTAATCCCTAAACCATAAACCCTAAATCTAAAGACCCAAGCTCTAACCCCTAAACCCTAAACCTGTAACTTTGAACCCCAAACATTGAATCATAAACCCTTAACCATGAACCATAAACCATAAACCTAAATCCTTAAACCTTGAACCCTAAATGCTAAGCCTTGAACCCCACAACCTGATTCCTGAGCCCTAAACCCTAAACCATAAACCATGTACCATATTCCCTAAACCTTAAACCCTGATCCCTATACCATAAACCCTAAATATTTATCCATAAATGATAAATTATAAACCCTAAACCTTGAACCCTAGACCCTAAACCCTAAACACTAAATTCTCAACCCTAAACCTTTAGCTCTAAACTCTAACCATAAACCCTAAACCCTAAACTCAAAACAAAAAACCAAAACCCTAAATCCTAAACCATTAACATTGAACCTTGAACCTTAAAACCTAAACCATGAGCCCCGAATCATAAACCCTAAATCTTGAACCCTGAGCCAAAAATATTAAACCCTAAACCTTAAAAAATAAATCCTATACCCTAAACCCTTATCATCTATGTCATGTGTGAAGTATTAAGGCATTTTGTATATCCACGAGATACATATGAGAAAATACAAGTGTCAGAATATTGAATTTGATTCCATGAAAGGATGATTTTATAGCCAGGAAAGGTGAAGGGATGATCTTTATTTCACGCACCATGTTTCTAAGTATGAGAAATCATTCAAGTTCACTTGATGTAATTCACTTGGTACTATTGGTAAAAACTCATTTATCACCTAGTAGTTTGATCACACCTTAAGGAAGAGGCACATTACAATCACCTCATTTTTTCATAGGACAAAAATCCCATTAAGAGAGAAATCCTCTATGTAGAAAGTGAAGATATTATTTTAGTAAGAAGTAGACAAACATCATAGAGTTGATTGGTGGTCACTATAGTTGATTATGGACCAAATTTTACAATTGGTACCAATTCAAACAGTGGTAATGCCCAAATCTAATCTAGAAGGTCAAAAAACCTTTTAAATGACTATATGTTTTCCGAAAACAAAGATAGAATATAATTTATATGGCCTAAAAAAATTTGGTCATTGTTGAAATCCTAAAAATGAATATGTACTGCTTAGATATAATTGTGAAAAACTATCTTCTAGATTATAACTGCAAGAGCTATGGGACAACTTCCATCAGGTATAGAGTGACCCTAACATTTTATATATAATAAAATAAGTTTAAATTATAAGAAATCTTATACTCAACATTTATTTTATTAAATAAGGCTTCTTTAGCCCTAACAAGATTCACACGGACCAAAATGTATACGTGTTTTATGATCATATAAACACATACGCATTATACATCAATCATGTTAGAACACATACACATTTTACATTTGTGTATTACTGATCCTAGGAAAACATAACATGGTCACGTTATTAGAAAACACGATCACATTTCATTCAATTTTAGGTTTTTGTCCACTTTTTGGCCTCCCAACCTTGTGAACATACCTAGCCCATAATCACCTTCCCTTGGGTCTATAATGTCCGATTTCTAATGCAAAAAGGTCCAAGGGCCAAGTCAAGTCCAAACCATGGTTATACCCAAGAGGCTGTCGACACTGGGAGATTTTAGGAAGGGGCCCTGTCATTCTAATATCCAAGTTTTGCATTTGGCGGTCACTTTTGGACCAATGGTGACTCAAAAAGGAAAAAGTACATTTAGTTAGTTTTATTTTATTGGCCCCATCCATGGAATGAAATGCGCTTAGGGTTATTGGGGCTCATTTGCTGAGGAGAAGTACATAAGGAACTAGGAGAGAAAGGAAAGGCACTTATGTCGCATACATTTTATCCTCTTTCACGTGTAGCTATTGTTGTGTATTTATAGCTTGTGGAGTGAAATCCTACAGGGACCCTAGTTTCGTTGATAAGAGACCCATCCCTAGCTAGAAAGGCATTCTTCGGGGGTGAGAGATCTACCCTAGTTTCTCATTTTTGGAGCTTCTTTCAATGCTTTGTCACAGAGATAATAACAAAGTCTTTAGAGGAAGGGTTTGAGTAATTTTGGGCGAATTTGGGGAATATAACAAAGGTATTTCAGATCAGATTCATGGAATCCATTTAGGCAAGGTGTGGCTGCATGTTGAAGGCATCTTCATCAATTTCTAACCCTTTTTCTAGCTAGGTGACTTACAACCTTTATTTGTAGGGTATTCCAGTTGGTCCTATTTGGATCTGAAGGTTGAAATATAATTTACTATACCTTTTAATGTTATTTCCAAAGACCCTTAATATTTACTCTTATATTTGGAGTGTTACGAACCTCTGAAGTTTTTCCAGCTGTCTAGGGCACACTGTGCTTTTTTTGGTAGCATTTTAATTTCTTTTGAACTCCAAAAATAGTGTTATTATGTCCTTTATAATACTATCAATCTTTCTTTAAATGTTCATGTAATTCGAGTGAATATTTTGGGAGTCCTTAATTTTCTTTAGTCCACTATCCTTATTATAGAAATCTTCAAAAACCAATATTTTACTTTGCTACAATTCTCATATAATTTGTGCATTTTTAAGTGGTATACCAAAAGGGATATTTCGGTGGTATCAGAGAAGTTTTTTCTCTAGCGTGTTGGGATTGAAAGATGTGGGACAAAGATAGTGAGGATATAGGGGTAGATCTGATGAAATAATTGTTCACCAACATGGTAAAGTAGCAGGAGACTACCAATCTCTATTTGAGCCAGCTCACTTAGTGATTAGCACATGACAGGTTTGATACTCATGTGAAAAGAGGAGAAAATAGTAATATGGGACAACATGGTCAATGAGGTGAGAGAGGAAATTTAGGACAGCGGTCCCCCCATTCTTCTACCAAGCCTCTAGGGATTCAAGAACCTTATTTTTTGAAGGATCTGAAAGTTTCACTGGTACAACAGCTAGGGGATATTGTAGATGAGGAGTCTTATTGATAAAGGTACCAGCCCTTAACTGATGTCTTATGTGAAAACATGCCATTCTAGGAATATTACAAAATGAATATGGATAGCAGGCCTAGGAGAGATTACTAGGCATAGGTACCAGATATGCAAAGGAGATTGGGATAGATTTATGTTCCACATTTCGATGGTTATAAAAAGTGTCCTACATAGTCTCAGGTGTTGAATTTGAAGACATATTTCGACTTAAATCCTATGCATGAGGAAGATGCAATTAAGTTTGTAATCTTACATCTAGAGGGAGACGCTCATGATTGGTGGTGTCATGGGTTGATTACACAGGGCCACATATACATCATGACTTATGTAGATTTCACAAAGAGGCTAGTGTGTAGATTTGATAAGAGGGACCCCAACAGGTATTTTAGAGATTTGACTAATTTGACAAAGACTAGTTCCATTTATCAATATATCACCGATTTTAAGAGACTATCAGTCATGGTATTCGATGTTACATAGATGAGGTTCATTTCCCTATTCACAGCAGGTTTGAAAGACACTCTCACTATATTTTTGAGGGAATTTGAGCCTTCTTTGTTGCATGAGGCTATTAGGAGATCTCGTGACTTGGTGTTATCCACTCCTAAGTCAAGGTTTCCACCTTGAGTGCAACCTAGTAGTTTCCCTTCTAGAATCGAGGGTTCGGAGCCAAAGGTACCTCCACCTAGGAAAGATACAGCCTCGGCACTATTCGGATCTAGAGAGGACAAGGAGGAATTAACGTAAAATAAAATAAGTTTTGATTACCACACACCTTGGATTCTAGGACATGATTACAAGGGTAGAGGGATGGCCCAATTCATAGAGGTATTTTAGGAAAGTGATGGTGACAAAGATTTAGACACACAATTATTAGAGGATGATGATGACGAGGCATTAGATAGTGTGAGTGTTGAGCATGCTAGAGAGACTTTACCCTAGGAGAGTATCGCCACCTTGTCTAGTACCCCATGGTACAAGGCATTCAAAGTTAGGGGATTTTTTTAGGGACAGCAAGTGGTGGTACTCATTGATAGTGGGGAAATCCAAAACTTTATTGATGCCTCATTGGTTAATAGGTGAGGGTTAAAGACAAATGAATTTAAGGGCTTCAACGTGTATGTATCCAATGGAGATTCTATGAGATGCACATGACGGGTTCCCCAATTGACCATCACGATGGGTAACGATACAATTACCAATGATTTATATATTATTGGTATTGGAGAGACCAACATAGTGCTTGGGATATAGTGTCTCTATTCCCTTGGTGAGTTTCAGATTAACTTCCTAGAGATGGAGCTAAAGTTTAAGTCTGAACAGAGGAATGTGATCTTGAGGGGATTATCTTCAAGGGCACCTTGAGTTGTTACAACAAAGAGGATCGAGAGGATCTATAGGCATGACATGGTGGATTGGGTAGTCCATTGTTTGGTTTCAACCAAGAAATTAGAGGATGGACATCATGAGTACCATGTGGAAATACATGGCCTATTGGATAGACACAGTGTAGTGTTTGGTGGCATACCTCTAGGCATACCTCTAGATAGGGTATTTGAGCTGTGATTGAGCTCGAGGATGCTAGCATGGTGGTCACTTCTGTAGACACCTAAAATATGCTTATAATTAGCATTTCATCCAATCCATTCAATTAACGACACTTTGTTAAATCCACATACTTTGCTCCACTCTTAGATGCCCATTTATGACACCTTCTTGGTCATATTCCTCCTCTAATAATCTTATTTGGCTAATATCTCTATTATTAGCTAAACATTCCTCCTTTTGACCATTCAAAACCTCACTGGTTCTCTCTAGACCACTTCTATTGGCTTTGTAGGCTATTTATCAGTCACAATTGGTTATCCAGACCCCTCCCAACTCTCAATGAGTCTCTAATCACTTGTTAATCAAGTTTAACTAGCCTAATCCTATCTTAACTAAGCCTAAAGCATGTTTATCCTAATCTAATCTAAAAGTGCTTTTTGATCTTTAGTCCCACATGCACCCAAATTTCAAATTCTCCCAAGTGGAAAACTATAAATACAAGGCTAAGCCTACCCATTCAAAGACACAACTTTACATAAGCTAAAGCCAAAACAACCCTAAGAAAGATTAAGATCTCATTTTGCATTAGCCAAGATAATAAGGCATTTGATCTTGGGTCATACACCATTAAAATAGCTTCATCTTGCACCCATGTTAGGTTAGTAATGAAATAGCTAAACTTGGTTGTGTATTCATTTAGTGAGATTCATTCACCCTCATGGAGTAAAAAACACACAATTTGATTGCTTAGGATCTATACTAGGTTCTCTTTCATTAACCTTTCATGGAGTAGAGAGTAGTATGCATGTTAGTTTTTGATGTTTTTGTTAAATTTTTAATGCTTTCATGTTAGTTTCTCTTATTTAGCTCTAATCATATGGTGCATGGACAAGTTAGAAAAGCTTTGAGGTTCTTTAACCTCATTCTATAGCTTGTGCAAATTTCCATTGCACACATTTGGCACGCCCAGTGGGACACTTATATCCGTCCTCCATTAATGGAGTCACTTTGAAGATTTTTGTTTTATTTTCTAACTATTTCTTAGTTTTAGGCCTTCTATATTAGTTTTAAAGCTTTCTAGATTAGTTTAAAAGATTTCTAGATTAGTTTCAAAATTTTTAGATTAGTTCAAGTTTTTAGTTTCACTAATATTTTTGTTCTAAATGGAAAAAAATCATGTTTCTTAACTAGTTTAGCTAGGTTTTTCTTGTATTTTTGCTTTTTGTTGGATCAAAGGAGATGAAGTGCTGCCAAAAATTGAACCAAACCGATAAAATTTTGATATTTTTGAAAATCGCGTGTTTTTAGCCACCTACGTGAAAGGGGGCGTACACGCCATTCTATGCGCACAAACGCAACTCTCACTATGTTTCTTTTACACAAGGGCATGTAAGCACCAAAAAAGGGGTGCAGACACAAAAAAGGGGTGTAAGCACCAAAAAAGGGGTGCAGGTACACTAACAGTGGCGCAAGCATCATTAGCAATCTTCTGGAGGCCATAACTTTTTCTCTCGAACATGAAATGACTCCGTTTCTGTTGCGTTGGAAAGGTATTGAAGTGAAATAAACAATGGATTCATAAAATTAGGATTTTTACCTACCAAAAATTATGGTTTACATTATTAGGTAAATATTCATTTTTTAACGTATCTTAAAGTTCAAAAAAGTGTTTTCTTGTCCATTCTAGCACTTCGAAATATTTTTGTAGAACTAATCAATTATTTGTAGGGTAATTTTGGTTTTATTTTTGAATAACTTAGTTACGTGTTTCATTTATTATCTTGAGAAAGGTTTGTAAAGTGTGTATGGTCTCTCCTCATGCCTTCAAAAGCAATCTTGGAGATCAAAAACACTTGTTCTAAAAGATAAATTAATTTTTATGTGATTTCGAAAAAAATTTCACACTGTGTATGTTCTTCCTTTGCGAATTTTGGTGATCTTATGAATCAAAAGAAAGGTGTAAAATTCCCTTTATTTATATCAATTTGCAATGAAAAGTTACTAAACTCGTTGTCTATAGGACCTAATGCTTGTCAAAGAAAGGCGTCAAAGACAAAACAAAAACCCGATAATACACATGTTTCTTACAGGTTGCCAAATGGTGTGCTACTTCAAACCACATTAAGTTAAGCAAGATTAAAAACACACCATAGTCAAAACATTGTATTTCAGATTTTAGAAAAGGGTACGTCCCTCTCCGCTCAACTGGAACATAACCCCTTTGGCATAACGCATTAAGCTAAAACAATGGGGGTGGTTCCAAGAACCCCAAAGTAGTCCACGCAAGAGGGAACCTTGTGGATGAAATGGGAAGTGCTTCGCACTACCTACTTGACTAGTGATTCCTTTTTGAGATATCATTACCGGTTGTCTATGTGGCAACCCTAGTGATAGTACACGTAGACACACTAGTTGCCTACTTTTCTTGAAGGGGGTAAAGTAAAGCCAAGATATTCCCAAACTAGTCAATGTAACTTTTTTGGGTAAATCACACTTGCTTAAGACAACTTTGTAACACTTAGGATGAGAGAACCACCTAGGAGAAAATACTTCGGCCAGGAGCCCACTTTGACCATTCTAAAATAGTGTCGAGTTGTGAACCATCTTTTTATTGTGAAACGTGTGACGCGTTACTTTCGCATTAGTTTTTACTTGCCTTAGGGCAAGGTGAAACCCTTTCGAAGTGAAGCCAACATTTTTCATCCCATTTTTTGATTTACTTCCTTCACATTCTTTTGACACTTTTTTGATCAAAAGGAGAGTGACTACCATTTGTGTTACCAATCGGTTGCTTCTGCCACTTTTTTGTCCGTTTACCCCCATCTATGTTTTCCGCTGGGTAAGTTAAACATCTAAAGTGTGTGGAGGTTTATTTATATCATTAGTAGCCTTTGTGATCTTGATACCCACATCCAGATCATCATCATAGTTTGGATTAATTCATCATTTGATCTCCCTTTGACGTGTTACCTTGTTTGCATTGTCTCGACACAATTAAGATACTTATGTCATGTTTTTCATAAATGTGATCTAAGTATCCACATGGTGGCGTTACGCTACGCACATTTTAACACATCCTTAGTATACTTTAACTTTTTTTTTATTTCAAAAATTGTCCCAAATCTTGAAAGGTGTCACTTACTTTGTTTGCGTCATTTCGATACCACTTTGACACTAATATTTCACTTCTCCATGAAGCTTGATAAACGTGTCCGATTAGTGTGGTTGTGTGGCTTACATTTGTAAACCTCACCCTTTAACATTTAGGCATGTTGGTTGTTAAACTTGTCGTGGTATCCTTTGATTGGGATTCACATCTACCCTTTATTAATATTTATGCCTTGTTCATTTTGAGCTTGACATAAGTATTGACGTTGTGTTGATCATCTTTGCATTATAGTTTCGTATTGTTCCTTCTGATTATTCATTTAGAAAACTTATTTTCTAGGACAATCCCTTTCGATCCCATTGAGATTGCATCATCACGATGGCTATTTTCCTTAGAGATTCTTTGGAAAACCATACATGCATCTTCACACTTACGAAATGTATAGCTGGTTATGTTTATGCTACCAAAATCGACATGTCACTTCCTTCCCTTTGAAGGAGTTCCATCACACTATCTAGATCTAGACATTTGTGCTTAAAATAGTGCCAAAAATGACTAACTATCATGCAGTTCCCCATACTTACAAAAATATTGAACCTACGTTTAGAAATTCAAATCAAAAGATTCCCATTACAACTAAACCTCGTTTGGTTCTTCGTGCTAGAGATCCCATACAGGTAACTCATTCCCCACCTTCATCTCATAGTCAGTGGTACGATTTGGACACATCTGATCCAAATTATTATTCGATTTCCCCCCACTCTTCTTCTAATTTTAATCCAAAAATTTCCTCTTCTTCTAAGGATTCCAATCCAAATATTTCCTCTGATTCTTCTGAGGATTCAGATCCAAACTACTATTCGGATTCATCTAATTTGACTCCTATGCCATCTAATGTGACTCTTATGTCATGGTCCTCCCTATCTTCGTAGAAACCTCTTCATCATACATTTAATGTGACTCCTACGTCACAGTCCTCCCTTTCTTCATAGGACCCCTTTTATCAGTCACCTCAATGAAGTCTAATTCCTTTAAAGATACATGTGACTCTAAATCCCTCCAAGAAAACATCTAATACAATTATGGAATTGCAGGCCTCTCTTTATTTGTAATATCCTTCTTATTATTCATCCGATGTGATTCTTAAATCATGGTCCTCCCCTTCTTCGCAGGACCTTCTTCATCAATCACCCCCAAAAAATATTCCTTCTTTGAAGATTCATGTGACTCAAATTCCTTCGAGTCAAATGTCTGAATCTAACCATGCGTCGTATAGGTAGGTCTACACCACCTTCTTCTACTCCTGATGCATCTAGCTACACATCTTATTTCTCTCTCACATCAACTTCTTATCTCAATCATCGTCAAACATCTTCTAAGTCTTCCACACTGAGTGAACCTCATTCTTCCAATCAACCCCTAGTGGTTGATCAACAACTCATACTGATTGATCTCTTTCAAAATGAAGAAACAATCAAGGCATTTATGGGGGCATATGAATATATTACTTTAGCAGATTACGAGAAAGAATTCTGTTTAGACTTTGATGCATCTACATATTGTGAGGAAAATGTTGATTCCTTTTATCAATAAATGAAGGAAGAGCCTCAGATCATGCAACTTGATCCTTCTCTTATTCTTTTGCCTTCATTACGTGATGAAACTCCTTGATCTTGCATTGATCCATGGCCTATCTTTTCATCACCCAATAACTCTTTGTCCATCATAATTCCTCAATCACAATCTCTTATGGGGTCAATGCCAAGTAGCCTTTCAGCTTCATCTAGGTGTGGGTCACATTCTAGTATCCCTCCCCCTAGTATTTGTGGTACATTTGTGAGTAGCCCACTATCTTCTATTCTTGGGGTACGTCAAACTAGCACCTTGTCTTCTAGGTATGGATCACCCCCGGGTAGTTCATCATCTTCTATTCTTGGGCAACATCCTAGTATCCCATTATCTTACATCTATGGGTCACATCATAGTATCCCTTCTTCTTCTATTCTTGGGCCACATCCTAGTAGCCCTTCATCTTCTATCTATGCGTCACTTCCTAGTAGCCCTTCTTCTTCTATTCTTGGGCCACATCCTGGAAGCCCTTCATCATCTTCTATCAGTAGCTCACCTCTCAATAGCCCCTCCTCTTCAATTTTTGGACCATATCCATTTCATCCATCACATTATTCTTCTACCAAAGATGGTGGGAAGCCCATGGTCATTTCTTGGATCAGTTATAAATGTCCACATTCAATTTCTTCTCCTTCTCAAGATCAGACAAGTCACGCGTTAGCTTATAATAAACCCAAATAGTTTCTTAATCAAGCTCATATCAAAACTACAAAGATCTCTATAGCTCCCAACAAATCAAACAATCTCAAAATTCTAAATCAATCACGATTCAAGAATACACATCAGAGTAACCATCAAGTATGGTGCAAAGTGTATAAACCTTTGGATAGGGAACTCAAGCTATTGCATATGAAATCCATGTTTCAGAACAAATCACATTCATTTATTGAGTGTGAACTCACCTCAATCATCGAGATCAGGGATAATATCACTCTTGATAAACAAATGCACCTAGTCTCCCTTATTAAGGAAGTCGCAAACATTGATGTTGGATCTTACCACACAAAGTGACTTTGTTAGTCCCAACCTCTTAAAACTGTCAAAAATCTAAAAAATAAAGAACAATTCAAAAATACAAAAAAATGTAGAAAACACAACAAAAATCAAAGGTACAAAGATCAAAAATTACAATCAGGTGTTATGTACACATGGATGTTTCTTTCTTCCCTTCCTTTCTATTCTTTTGCAAGTCTCCCTACAATTTTCATCCCTTCCGTGATGTTTTGGTAAGCTTATTTGCATGCATTTTGTGACATTTATCTCTATGGTATCTGTTTGACCCTGGTATTTCATCACCTTGGTAAATTAAAGAACGACTAACCTCTTGGAGATCCTATCACATTCACCATCTAATAAACTTGTTGCGAAGAATTTTTGGACATATTTGTGGACACTAGCCAATTTCGTCATCATAATCACTTCCACCTCCTTCCATCAAGTCATCTGTGCTTCTTAACCCCTTGTCAAACAAGAGAGCTAAAATAAGTTTTCAGAAATCAAAAGAAACAAAATCAATCAAATCAAAAGCTAAAAGCTACAAAGCAAAATAAAATTGATATAATACTCTCTCTTGGGGTATTTCCAATAAACTCTACTAGGGCTATGGACGTATGAATGGCAGTAGAGAAATGTTGTGATTAGAATCAAATACATCTCCGTCGGGGCCATGGATGCCTGACTGGCAGCGGAGCAATGTAAGGATATCCTTCCACCCTTCATTCACAAAATCACCTTTCCAAGTCAATCATCCCTACACTTTGGCTAGGGTGTCTTCACTTGTTTTCTATTAAATATTCCCTTCAACAGGTAATTAAACTCCACATGCACACACTGTATCTCTATGAGTAGGAAGGATTAGTATGTTACCAAGTGTCTCATTTTGGACCTTGTTCAAACTCTTACTCTAGTCCATGTCTCATCTCACAATTTTTGCCTTTGGCTAATCAATTCCTCACAAGGCTTCTAAGCTACATTCATATCATTCACATCATTCTTCTACTTTTTTCATAACATCCATGTGTATAAGATTACTTATTTTCCATGTTTGTGGACACCTTTGTCCCCTTCTACAAAAATAATCTTCCACTTCCTTTCTATCATGTTCTTTTAGGCCAAATTACCCTGGGGGCATCCTTGCTTCTTCCCAACACTTCATTGGTTTATGTTCACCATCATGTTGAACCTATCCATAATGGCCTTGGGTCTCACTTCTACCTATGAAGAGTTTTCCTTTGAATACTGCCACCTAATCGCTAGGGCATTTTTACATCTTCACCTTTCTCATACGCACCTGACCTTATGCCCTTGTACATCCCATATATTGCTGGGGGCATCCACGCTTCCTCGTCTTCCTGTACATAGTTTCATAAAAATTTCAAAAACAATCAAAACATTCAAATATGTTAGAAAATAACAAAAACATTCAAATATGTTAGAAAAATAAAAAAAAACATTCAAAGATGTTAGAAAAATCAAAACATTCAAATATGTTCGAAAAATCATAACATTCAAATATGTTTAAGAAAACTTCTAAAAATTTAAAATCATCCTAAAAAATGTCACTCTTTGGTTCTCACTTAATCATGTGTGTGACTTGCGGATCATCTTGATCTACCTCCATCAACAAAAGCTAGGTTGCTTACTTCGTCTGTACTCTGGGGCACAACAAGTTTCTTGGTATTGTTTTGTAGTGCACATTGATTTTTCATTGGACCTAAGTGTCCTTCGTTATCTCCCTCACATGTATCCTTGCTTGGGGCACCATCATCAACCTTTGTCATTAATTTCCATAGGTCGTAACTAAAGCTCAATAATAAAAACATTATATTATGTTTCTCTATTACTTTAGCTTGTTTACTTTCTCGTATTGCATTGCATTTTTTATGTTGCATGGAGTGAGGCATATTTCACTTTCTCATATTACATTGAATTTTGTATGTTGCATGGAGTTAGGCATCTTTCACTTTCTCGTATTGCATTGCATTGTTGTATGTTGCATGGAGTTGGTGTTTTTAGAAATGGACATTTGTTCGTATATGGCTTTTCATGTCATACTACACTTTTGTTCGTTCTTTTTAATAAGGACCGATGATGAAGATCTCTAGCAATATGATGAAAAATAAATTTGTTTAAGAGGAACTGCATGGATGTTAGCTCATTCCCCCTTTCTCACACTCCATTCCTTCTATATCCCCTTTGTTTTCTTCTTCTTCACATTATCATTTCTTCTATTATCTTTCTGTCATTTTTTCGATCATCGATCGAGTCCTCTACCACCCCATCGCCAATTGAGTGGGCATCCTTCATTATTCTCATTTTTCTTCTATCCCTTCAAGATTTTCTATTTGTTTATGCTTGTCTACTTTCTTTGAAGTGACGTCGCTTATGTCGCCCCAAACAGGGGCAAATGTAGACACCTAAAATATGCTTAAACTTAGAATTTCATACAATCCATTCAATTAACAACACTTCATTAAATCCCCATACTTCGCTCCACTCTCGGATGCCCATTTACGACACCTTCTTGGTCATATTCCTCCTCTCATCATCTTACTTGGCTAATATCTCTCTTATTAGCTACGCATTCCTCCTTTTGACCATTCGGAACCTCCTTGGTTCTCTCTAGACCACTTCTATTGGCTTTGTAGGCTATCTATCAGTCACAATTGGTTATCCATACCCCTCCCAACTCTCAATGAGTCTCTAATCACTTGTTAATCAAGTTTAACTAGCCTAATCCTAGCTTAACTAAGCCTAAAGCATGTTTATCCTAATCTAATCTAAAAAATCTTTTTGAGCTTTAGTCCCACATGCACCCAAATTCCAATTTCTCCCAAGTGGAAAAATATAAATACAAGGCTAATCCTACCCATTCAAAGACACAACTTTACATAAGCTAAAGCCAAAACAAGCCTAAGAAATCTTAAGAGCTCATTTTTCATTAGCCAAGCTAATAAGGCATTTGATCTTGGGTCATCCACCATTATAATAGCTTCATCTTGCACCCATGTTAGGTTAGTAATGAAATAGCTAAACTTGGCCATGTAGCCATTTAGTGAGATTCATTCACCCTCATGGAGTAGACAACACACAATTTGATTGCTTAGGATCTATACTAGGTTCACTTTCATTAAGATTTCATGGAGTAAAGAGTAGTATGCATATTAGTTTTTGATGTTTTTGTCAAAGTTGTAATGCTTTCATGTTAGTTTCTCTTGTTTAGCTTTAATCCTATGGTGCATGGATGAGTTAGCAAAGATTTGAGGTTCTTTAACCTCATTCTATAGCTTGTGCAACTTTCCATTGCTCACAACTTCTCCTTACTATCACCCAAACGGTTTAAGGATGATATCGAGAAGACTATACAGGAGCTCATTGATATGGGGCATATTAGATCGAGTTCCAACCATTTTTCTTCTTCTGTGGTATTGGTGAAGAAGAAGGATGGGACCCTGCAGATATGTATGGATTATTGTGCCTTGAATAAGAAAACTATAAAGAAAAAGTATCCCATACCGTGCATTGATGAGTTACTGGATGAGCTACATGGTGCAATCTATTTTTCAAAAATATATTTGTGTTTTGGATATCATTAGATCAAATTTAGGGAGAAGGATGTGCATAAGATAACTTCCAGATGCCATTCTGGTCACTTTGATTTCTTGGTGATGCCTTTCGGATTGTCTAATGCTCTAGCTACATTCCATACTTGCATGAATCATATGTTCAACCACCACTTGTGGAAGTTTCTATTGGTTTGCTTTGATTATATTTTAGTCTACATTAGGACTTGGGAGGACCATATCAGGACCATATCAGGCACCTGGGTGAGATATTGGGGATATTAGAAGCTAATTTGTTATAAGCGAAAGCCTCTAAGTGTGAGTTTGGCATGACCAAACTTCTATACTTGGGATATGTAATTGGTGGGGGTACAGTGAAGGTGGATAGAGGGAAGATAGAGGCAATCTTGGATTGGCTACCACCTAGGAAATTGACACAATTGAGAGGATTTGTGGGGTTCTGCACATACTACTAGAGGTTCGTGAAGAATTTATCTTAGTTGACAGCTCCATTGCTTGATTTGACCAAGAAGGGGGCTTTTACTTGGTCAGATGCAACACAACAGGTTTTTGATCACCTCAAGGAGTTGATCAGTTCCTGTCACATCCTCGCATTACCAAACTTGTCCTGCCCATTCATTCTAGAGTGTGATGCATCTAGAGAGGGTGTTGGGGTAGTTCTCATGCAAGATAGGCATCCCATCGCCTATGAGAGTCATAAATTAGAACCCATGGAGAGAGGGTATTCAATTTACGACAAGCATATTTTTGCCATCATGCATGCTTCAGCCAAACACAAACATTACCTTATGGGAAATTTTTTGTTTATTCATACGGATCACAAAAATTTGAGGTTCTTATTGGGACAGAATGAGCTCAACAATCATCAACAAATATGGGTGGAAAGGGTGCAAACATATGAATTTGAAAATGAGTACACTAGAGGTAAGAATAAAATTTTTGTTGACGCTTTATCTAGAAGGCCTTACCTCACTTCTATTCTTAGTTTTGTTGGTGCTCAAATTAGTCTCGCCTTGTTTTTCTTTTAAATTCCTTAGTTTGCGGCCTCTGTCATTTTTTTGTCTCCCGTGTTGGTACTTAAAGACTATGTCCTCCATTTGGTTGCCATGATCAGTACCTTCCTTGGTCAAGGATCGCTTAAAGGTCTAGAATTTTTTTTTCGTTTCTTTGTCCATCTAAAGGAGTCTCTAAATTGAGTGTAAAACTGAAGTTATTCCTTTCCTTATTTTTTCTATAGTCACTTATTGTTTTCCCTATCATTTTTGTCCCAAATAATTGAGGAAATGTTATTGGATGTAAATCAGAGGATCATGTTTGAAACTTATAACATTTCTAAATTCTATGTCCTTGAAGAAAAATTCATCTCTGGGCTCAAATGGTGGTATTCTTGCATTTTTACGGTTTGACAAGTGAGTTTTCTTCATCAAATTTACATCTCTGCATCAGTGGAAACGTGGCCATTTTTGGTTGGATGTGGCTTAGTAGGATACTCTAAAATATCTATGGCTCACTTCAATCAAAAACTTGTCCACGTGGAGGAACGATGCTCATTTTAAAAATTCACCTTTTTTTTGGCCTTGGAGTTGCTCCGGGAGGACACGTGGAGGATTCCTTTGATTTTCTTGGACTTAGACAAATTTTTCATGTAGTTGGTACAATTTTTGTGGGCCATGAACATGTGGTGGGATGACACTCATTTACGGATCCATTTCAGGGTCCCACCTTAACAATTGCGATAGGGAGACATGTGGAGGCTTCCACCGGCTTCCCTTTGTACTTAAACTTTTCAAAGCAATTTTCTATGGCCTAAGACATGTGGAGGGACTGCGCCTATTTGGGGACTAGCCCCTGAGTTTTATTTTGAATTTGCGCCATGAAGAGACATGGAGGCTTCCACTGGGTCTTCCCATACTTATACTTTTCAAGACACTTTCTAGAGGCCTCGGACACATGGTGAGCTCACGGTTGTTCAGGGTCTCCACTCTTGGCCACCATCTCGAAGTCTCATCATGAAGACATGTGGAGGTTTCCTCTGGGTCTTCCCATACTTATAATTTTCAAGCAACTTTATAAAGGCCTCGGAAACATGGAGGGATCGCACTTGTTTGGTGATTGTGCCCTAGGTTTTATTTTGGAAGAGCACTAGGAGGACACTTAAAGGCTTCCACTCACTCTTCCCTTTTTCTAGGACTTTTCAATGGCCAAAGAAAAATGTCTTAGACCCTAGAAACATGGTACCTTCTGCCGAACCTTCAAACTTTTAACAAAATCTTCCAAAATTGAGACACATGTTAAGCCCGTGCTTGTTTGTGGTTTCTACTTTTGGGGACCATCTAAAAATGCACCATTAAGACACGTGGAGGCCCCCACTAGATCCTTTTTTAATAAAGAATTTTCAAAGACCAAAAGGTGTTTTTCTTGGGCCCAAGGTATGTGGAAGGCTCGTGCTTGTTTGGGACTTTCCTTTGTGCTTATCCTTTGTAGTTGTGCCAAGGAAACATGTAGACGACTACGATATAAAGTGGAAAATGGGTAGGATCAAAGGTTGTTGTGCATTTCACCTATTTTTCTACCATTTTTTCTCCAAGATTCTTTGAGAAGTGAATACGCACTATTCTTCATTGTTCTTTGATGAAATTATTTGTCCTCTCTGTCAGTAAGGTGCCATTAAATGGATTCTAAACTTAAATTGTGAGTCCAAGGATCGCTAAGGCTGATATTTTGAATTGGGAATTACTCGGGCACTCAAAAAAGTGGGAATTACTAGAGGAAATGGATGTGGGGCACAAATTACAGAGGAAAAAGAGGGAAAAAGGATGAAATGATGAAAGTGCAGGTGTAAAGGGATGATCTGTCAAGTCCATCTATGCAGAGGCTCCGAAACATGATTAAAAAGGGGATTTCTAACAAGATAGAATCAAAATGATTAAAAGGACTCCTGAAAAGTTGTGGTATGACATCCTAGTCATTAGTTGAGGGACAAAGAAATGTGATCAGTTCAAAATTGGTCCACCTAGTAGATTTCAGTTCTGAATTTGTTAAACATCATTGTCTGAAACAAGTTGGTAACAAACAAAGGTCCCTTGAATATTCTTATCTTTTGGGGGGAAAATTGAGTGATCAAAGTGTATAAATTCAATGAGAATACTCTTGCAAATGGTCAAAGTTTGAATTCTTGAGAACTTTTTTGAGAAAGTCGTGCTATTGAGAGACCAAAGCCAAGATTACCTTTCATTTTCTTTTGTTTTAGATTTTCTATCGTGTCAAGTTGGTTGTAGATGTATAGCCATTGAAAAGCACTAAGATTTCTCTAGAAGCTTTCCCCTGCTGATGAATCTAAGAAACTTTGGAATTAATTTGTGTGTAATCTCTAGCAGTTTTATGTCTTCTTTATTTTCAGAATGTCTTTAAATAGTTTCTTTCATTCCTATTGCAATCTTACACTAAATTTTTTGTGAAATCACTTATAATCTCATCCCTGTGACAGTTTAATGGTATTTTTAATTTCATTTCAAGAAGAGCCTTCATCTTAGATGAGATAAAAAAATTTAAAATGAATTCACTGTCATTTTTTGATAAATATTGTTTGTAAGTCTTCAGGTGTACCTTAGGTGTGATTAATCAGAGAATTGGGTGTTTAATTGAGTCTTTCCATTCAAGCCTTTATGTTAGATTCTGAAATATTTTGTTAAAATGTGCTGATATGGGCCTCCATTGAAGCAAACCTTCTAGTTGAAGGAATGTCTTAAATTTTCTGAAATTTTCTATTATTAAGTTGTTCATTGTTATAAAGACCCTTCGAAGATTGGGTATAATAAAAATTTTCTTGCTTCATCTCCCACAAAAATAATTCAAAAACCATTGATCCATCCTGAACTACCCCTGTTTGCACTATATATCAACAAAGGGACAAAATCTACGTACTAAAATATGTAGAACACTCAGGATTTCTTAATGTCTTAAGTAACCTTAGCCTTGTGTTGAAATTATCTCCATCATTTAGAAATAACAACTCTTAAGAGTTAAATTATGGAGTATTGACAATATTTTCCCAAGGGTTGCTTCATAAAATCTGTCCAAAAAAAGGATATCTCCATCTCCTTCATCAGATAGAGGTTACACTAAGGGTCCTCTAACCCTATTCGAAGAGGCATGGCCTAAAGTAGTGAGAATAGGTCAAATCCTCATAAATGTGTTATCCATATCTCCACAAATCCAAGTAATAAAGGGTCAGTTATATCTCATCCCCGGCTACAAATTGACACATTATGATCTATCTACCTATAAGCTCCCTGTCAAATCAGTGTTACTGCTCGGCTTGAAACGGAGAATGAATTTGGATACCAAAAAGTTCTATGTATGAGATTTCAGTGGATTGGAAGGCTCATATACTTGTTGAGTATTGTAAAAATAATTTTTCATGTGAGATCATGAATGGTATTATAGAGGAAGATTGATACAGAGTAGTGGATGATCTCATTTTCTACAAGGCTAGGATTTTCCTTGTACCAGGATCCAGAATAAAGGAGAATATCCTTCGAGCAGTACATTATACACCACTAGCTAGACATCATGGGTATTTCAAAACATATAGGTTCATTAAAAAGAGATTTTCATGGAAGGGGATGAAGAATGATGTCCTTAATTATGTCATAGAGTGTATGGTTTTCCACCAAACCAAATCCGAGTGTTCTTTCCTGTCAAGATTACTTCAACCTCTCCCCATTCCCAAACAAAAATGGGAAATCATATTTATGGAATTTATCACAGGGCTTCCCTTGGTGCATGGGCATAGATGCATTTATGTGGTAGTTGATTAGATAACTAAGTATTCTCATTTATTTATCCTACCCAAGAGGCACAAGGCAGTGGATTTGTCACGAATCTTTTATACCAGTATTTTTAGGCTACATGTGTTTCCTAAAACTACTGTCAATGATAGGGAAAATATCTTTATGAGAACCTTTTGGCTAGAGATCTTCAGACTAACAAGTGCGGAGTTGACTCCTAGCACTAGCCACCACCCACAGAAAGATGGGTAGATAGAGATAGTCAATAAGTTGATAGAAGGCTACTTGCAGAGTTATGTGACATGAAACTAGTGGGCATGGATTAAATGGTTACACATGGGTCAGTATTGCTACAATAACACCTACTAGATGAGCATAGGTATGACACCTTTCCGAGCCTTGTATGGGTACGATGCCAGGACATTTGTAGATTTGGTATTACCAGATAGCTGAGCTCCCAAAGATCAAGATTGGTTATAGCAAAACCAGGATATTCTAAAGGTTCTTAGAGAGAATTTTCAAAAGGGAGAGAATAAATAGAAGGTATATGCAGATAGAAATAGGACAGAGAGGTCTTTTGAGGTTGCGGATCTAGTATTCCTACAATTACAGTCATATATGCAGTCCTCACTGAAGCAGAAGGGTGAAGAGAAATTGAAACCACAGTTTTATGGTCTATCCCAGGTGGTTCATTGAGTTGGAGTAGTTACATATGAGCTAGATCTACTGGAGCACAATAAGATACATAATATATTCCATGTTTCATGCCTTAAGAAGGCACTCAGACCACATATTGTACCATCTATAGAGTTACTGCCACTAGATGAGGAAGGGAAGTTGGTGTTGGAACTAAAATCCATTATTGAAGAGAGATAGAGGGGGATCAGGAGTAAAGTTTTCACCATGTATTTGGTGTGATGGAGGGACTGCCACTTGAGGATGCTACTTAGGAGGGAGAGTAGATTTTGCAGCATCCTAATTTACAATTGCTTGAGGACATGAAATTTTTTGGAAGGGAGGACTGTAATTTCCCCTTTCTGTAATGTCCCCTTTCCTATGCCAAAAGGTCCAAGGGCTAGGTCAAGTCCAAACCGTGGTCATAGCCAAGGGGATGTGGAGAATGAGAGCTTTTGGGAAGGGGCCCCATGGTTCTAAAATCCAAGTTTTGTATTTGGGGGTTACTTTTGGACCATGGCGACTCAAAAAGGAAACAGTAACTTTTGTTAGTTTTCTTTTATTGGCCCCTCCATGGAATGAAATGTGCTTAGGGTTATTGGGGCTCGTTTTCCAAGGATAAGTATATAAGGAGCTAAGAGAGAAAAGAAAGGAACTTTTGTCACATAAATTTTATTCTCTTGCATGTGTAGCTACTGTTGCACATCTACAACTTGTGGAGTGAAATCCCATAGGGACCCTAGCTTCAGTGGTGAGAGACCCATCCCTAGTTAGTAGGGCATTCTTCAGTAGTGAGAGATCTACCCTAGTCGGTCATTTTTGGAGCCGCTTTCAGGGATGTGTCACAGAGATAATAATAAAGGGTTTAGAGTAAGGGTTTGAGCATATTTAGCGTATTTGGGAAAGATAATAGAGGGCTTTTGGATCATATTCATGGTAGCTATTTGGCCAGGGCGTGGTAATACATTAAAGGCATTTTCATCAATTTCTAACCCTTCTTCCAGATAGGAAACTTGTAGCCTTTATTTAGAGGGTTTTCTAGTTGGCCCCCTTTGGATCTAAAGGTTGAAATGTCATTTTCTATACTTGTTAATGTTATTTCCAAAGACCCTTAATTTTTTCTCTTGTATTTGGAGTGTAACGAACCTCTAAAGTTTTCCAACTATCTAGGCCACGTTGTGCTTTTTCTGGCAGTATTTTAATTTCTGTAGAACTCCAAAAACAATCTTATTATGTCCTTTATAATAATATCAAGATTTCTTTAAATTTTCAAATAATTTGAGTGGATATTTTGGGAGTTTTTAATTCTCTTTAGTTTGTTTTCCTTATCGTAGGAATCTACAAAAATCATTATTTTACTTTGTTGTAATTTTCATATAATTTGTGCATTTTTAAGTAGTATCCCACGAAGGATATTTCAGGGTCACATCCTAGAAGCCCATCATATTCTATATATTGTTCACCTCCTACTAGCCCATTATATTCTATACTTTGACCATGTTCTTGTAGCCCATTATCATCTATTTTTTGGCCATTTCTAAGTATCCCCTCATCTTCTATACTTGGTATATGTCCTAGTACCCATCCATCTTCTATTTATGGGACACCTCCAGGTAGCTGATTAACAAAAAATGTGAAAATATCCTATAGTTAATATGATTTAGGAGGAAATGTAAATGCAGTAAATAAATGTAGTAAATAAGTATGCAAATGACCCAAGAAACTAAACTAATGGAAATTGAAACAATAATGTAAAAGAGAGAAGATGAAAGAAATATGATGAATAGAGATGCTCATTGGAATGTGTCACATAAGTGATTGGAGATCAAGAAGAGAGGCCCCAAAAAGGATGGATCTAGACTGATTCCCTAGAATGGAATTGGATGCCTATGGGAACTCTGGTATATAGAATTTGCACCATAGTCTGTGAAAAATCCCTGAAACTAATCTTCATAGGTTTTGAAGGTGATCAAAATCCCTTGTTGTGTGTCACATTAGATTCATTGTAATGCGCTAGGTGTCATTGCTAATCCAAGATGAAAGAAAGACCTACGAAAACTTAAAAAAACATAGATTTCTAATTAATAAAAATGCATATGATAGGGTTAGATTGACCTCAACTACCACAATAGTGGACTTACTAACTAAGTGTTGCACTACATTCCAGACTTGAATGTAGTTCTATGTATATGTGTGTGAGCATGCCCTAGGTTACTCTTGTGTCAGCCACACTTTGTGATGTACGATCTAGCTATTTGTAGAGAAATGAAATGGAATGGTAGATGGAATAATATAAAATCCTCCCGTATACTTGTGTGATGCATATATCTTAGCTTTATACATTGTGATGGATTTATGTGGGTGGAAATGATCTGTAAATGTAATAGATAGATGTAACTATAGGTGGATGATAGTAATCATTAGTGCTCGATACCATATTATGGTCTCATAACTTTATATTTATAGGTTTATCTTTATCTAATTATGTAATTAACCTAAAATGTCCAACCACTAAAATGATAAAGACCTAAAATGGCTAGAAAGAGCCCAAAAAGTGATGGAAAAGTTTAAAAAGAATCGGGGCACCCTTGGTGGGGCCAGGGTGCCCATGGGTGCCCTAGTACTAGCCTAGGCACACTAGTCAAATATAAAATGACAGAAAGTGATAAAAAATGACTGAGCATGTATGTGGTGGAGGTCGAGAATGACAACATAAATAAAATAAAAATTACTAAGTGCATGATTTTATGTCTAAATTGGCCCTAACTTCTTATTGGTGAGCAAAAATCTCGGTAACATAAAGTACATAGAGATGTGTACCTGATGTTGATGAAGAGTGACAAAGAAGGCACGCTGAAAGAGTATACAAAGCATGGAATGATAAAAATATGATGGACCATGTAAACTAAAGATGAAAATGTGCAAAAAATTGATGAGATGGAACTTAGGGTGGAAACACATGTGTTGATGTTGATTTTTGTCGTGTACCTATATGGTTGATATACAAAGTGTGCCACTATGAAGTTTTGTTGTTGATGTTTTCTTTTTTCTGCCATTTTATTGCTTGTTTCTCATACAGCTAAACCTACTAGGAGAAAATGATCAAGTATTCAAATATGTATGTATTTATGTAAGTACGTGTAAGAATGTAATGTAAAAGAAACTTGTAAATGTACATGAAAATCATGTAAATGTAAGTAGTAGGGAAATGAAAAATGTAAATGGAACATGTACACCTGACCCATTTCAAGACAAAGAAAGTGTAGAAGGATATCCTTTACTGCAAGGGTTTTTTGGGAAATATAATTCCATAGACTGAAGAAGTATAGGGAGTAATTTATCTTTCTCCTGTAACCTTTAACTGCTTCCCATAATATGTGTGAAGAGATATTTGTACCATCCTAGTTTTTTTTGGTGATCCAACACTGGTGGTAGAAGAAGTAGTGGGAGTAATTTCACTATATCCTCCAACCGGTAACCATTTCCTTGAATGCTAAGGACAAACATGTCTTGTAAAAGTTTCTATAAACAGGGTTCGTAGAGTGGTATGAATCTAGTTATTTTATGTAACTCGCAATGCCAAGGGAGAAAAGTGCATTGAACTAAACCAGTGTACATGTGTTGTGTAGATTGTAAAACCTCAAACGATTTCCCCCTCTTTAGGGGCACATGTGAGGTCATTGATAGGAGAATGCAACCCTCAAAAGGACCAACCGTATGAGCTCTGTAACTCTAACCTATAGGGGGAAAGGAAAGAAATTGATAAAAAAATGTGTGCACAAATAAGAAGGCTACCCAAAACAAGTGTTAGTAAAAAAAACATTCATGTAGAAAGAAAAGTGTATGCTACACATATAATTTATTAGCTACCAAGAAATGTAATGTAAAAAATGCAAAAACACAAAGGAAGTCACACAAAGTGAGATAAAAACATGGGACATTAATCATGATGTTGCAAGACATGAAATGCCATCATGGCCACAAATAACATACAAGTGTCCACACCAAACATAGGGCAAGGCCCACAAAAAAAACAAACAATAGTAGATAATGTAACAAATAAATATGGAAGCAAATATCCCTACCTAAAAATTGTTACACATGGAGCACCCGTTAGTATGTTAGAAAGATATCTAGTATGTAAAAAATCATGTATAACCGATGAGAGTAAAATGATAACTACAAAATAAAGCAATAACACTTGTGAGAGATGATTGTAGATGCCCCCAATGACCCGTGAAGGAAGGGTTGAAGATGAGAATCCATTTTATGTGTAAGAGACCTGTATCTGTGATCACAACTATAAAAATACATTAACGTGCATGTGTTAAATTGATATAGATAAATGGCATATAAGTAGTCTAACTAGCATATGTAATAAAGCAACCATGAACAAGAAAAAGTAAGCAAGAGTTACAAAAACATAATATGCAGTATGTTGTGGATTGATGGAATAGAATGCAAGATGGAGTGATAGAAGTCGTGTGCTCCCTATTTCAATTGAAATGTATGCAGTGATGTTCATTTGGTTTTTCCATACAAGAGTTAAGAATGAACCGTAAACAAGAGTGCGTCATCGAGAAATGGTTAGATAAAGTGTGTTTTGTCTAGTGCATTGTGATGGGTATATATGCATAGTGATGAGGTTATGTGATGTATATAAGAGATGTGCATGAACCTTATATCTTAACTGTATATCATGACATAATGAATAAAATAGTGATAGTTTATCCCTAAGAGTATATGACTACAAGAGGATAGATTAGGTGATCGTGTAGCCTATAACATATATAACTATAAGATGAATAGTAAGGATTGGTGATGTAGCCTAAAGCATATACCAATACAAGATAATAAAGTATGTGATAATTTATCCTATAACGTGTGTCACTATTCTACAAATTTCACATGATGTAAGGTCAAATGGTAAATGTGTGATGAATGTAAGGTCCATTTGATTTGTAAACCCTCGGCAATTGGATATGGATAGAGGAACTAAAGGGTGTCATAGGGTAGTGAGTGTAGTTTGCCGAACATGAAAAATTCTATGTATAGATGAAATAAGGCCATGTGATGAATATAATGTGTAAATACATGATGTGTTGGATGAAATGCTATATGTATATAATGTGTAAAGTGTAATGTATGTTATGCACTGTAATATGTGTAGATAGAGTAATAATGTAGTATGTGTGATGAAATATTTCTAGACTCGTTTTTAATGATGACCAATATAGTATGTATAAAATTCATGAGGTGAAGATGTGCATTGTGTGATGTAAGGAACGTGACTCGATATGTAGTGTAACAACACTACATATAAAATGTAGTGCAATGTGCGTATAAAGTCAAATAGTGTATGTAATATGCGATATGGACAAAATGATGAATATTATGGAACACTAGACAATAGGAGGATGATATATACATAAAAAATGATGATTAGAATGGATCATGTATGAAGTGAAATGTGTGATGAAACATAAAGTGTAATGCCTATATGCAGTTTTTGGGGTTCATGTTTAGTATGCCCTCAATATTCAAGTGTTAACCAAAGCACAATAGTGTGTCATTTGGTAAGGATGATGCTAAAGCGTGTGATGAAAATTCCTATATGAAAATACAAATATGATAGATGTGTAAATGTTATGATGAGTGAGGGGGGAGTGTATTAGGTTTTATGTCCCCCAAGTACACCTAAAAAAAATGAGATAACAAACAATAGTGAAGAAAAAATGTGCAAAATTGTATGTATGCAATGATGATAACATATGACAATGAGAGGTATGAATAATTATGGTAAGGGAAGATATGTGCAAATGCTTGGATCATGATGTAACACTATCTAAGGATGTGAATGAATCATAATGCAGATATAAGAAATGTTCCTATATGGTGATGAGAGAGGAAAATGTGAATATTATTCCACCAAATTGTGTGCGACGAAATAATTTATCATGTAATTTCATCTAGGAGATCTTCGCTCTCAGGATCATAGTTGAATGGATAATAATTGGTGACTTGATAAACAATAGTGTATGGTTTATCATGTAATGAACCATTAAGATGTAATTTATACATGCCTCTAGCATACTCCTCATCAGCTAATAAAGGAAGTGGATTACTGTGGGCATACCAACAAGTGATATTTTTTGTGTATCCTAGGAAAGACCTATTACAAATGAAAACACGTCTAAAGGGAATAGGAAATGAATTTTATATATGAATAGGATCTATATTTCCCTAATATAAATGGTGAAGATCGAGGACTGCATGTGAGAAATATTGTGAGGTGAAAAATACGAAGACCACAAGTGGTAATGATGATGACATAACCATAATAAAGATGAGGATAATATGGTGCATGATACTGCTCTTCAAAAGAAAATCCTAAGTGAGCCAAACCCTCATGTGTATATATAGTATTGTCGTATGTAGGATCAAATGGAATATGTTCCCAATATAAATCATTCGTGAAGATTGTACAAGTAAATGGTGGGCATGCTAATGTAGGTCATATAGATAAAGATGCGGGTGATAGAGAGATGTCAATGGAATGGACAAAGGCCTGATATGGAATCATAGTAGAAGTAGTAGTAGGTGGTATAGAATAAATTGCATCTATCATACAAACAGAACCATGAAGTTGTGGTAAGTGAGGTGGCTCTTTTATAGGTAGAGGCTCATATGTAATATGTATGTGTGGAATAGGAAGACCAGTATTAGGATCCCGATCACAATTCTGGAAGGGGTCATGGTCATGAAAAATAGTTTATTTAATGCCTTCATGTAATAATTTGAAATAACTATGTAAAATAGCAGTGAGAGATTGTATGGAATGAATCCATATCCTATTAAGTATAGAGTTGTAGAAGACTAGAAAATAAATGACAAAAAACACACTGTGAATAGTTTTTGGACACATAGTAATAGGTAATGTAATGTGACCAAGACTTGGGAGGACAGAAGCATTGTAATAAATCAATCAAATAGAATATGGAATAACATCACGAGTGGAAATACCTAAAGCTTCAAGGAATGACATGGGACATAAGTTGAGTTCAGACCCATTATAAATGAAGGTCTACTTAACACCTACATTATGAATATGTCATATAATATGGAGAAGTGGATCATTATCAAAAGTATGAACATCAGTAGGAAGATTAGACTTGAATGCTATATGTGAAGAGAATGCATCAATAAATTTTTTATAAATCGAGTCTAGATGCATGTCAACATGAATGCAAGTAGTAGCAAAAAGATGTTGGACTCTATGAAATAAAACTAGACTTGTAATAAAATAATCATTGATTGAAATACTCATGAGTACCAAACCATAGAATGAAAAGAATTAAATGGAGAAACTAAAAGTTTGACTCAAGAGAGTGTTGAAATGTGGGGTTCACCAAAATGATTAAAAAAATACACAAAAATATCCTATAGATAATTTTATTTAGGAGGGCATGTAAATATAATAGATAAGTATTGAAACAATCCAAGAAAATAAACTAATGAAAATAGAAACCCTAATGTATAAGATAGAAGAAGAAAGAAATAAGGTTAATAGAGATGCTCGCTGGAATGTGTCACATAATTGATTGGATAAATAGAAATAAGGAACAACTATGTAGAGGTTCCGAAAAGGATGGATCTAGATTGATTCCCTAGACTGGGGTGCCTGGAAATGTATCGGGGTTCTTATGGGCACTATTGTCTACATAATGAGTGCCTTAGTATGTGTAAAATCCCTAGAACTGATGTTCATATATTTGGAAGGTGATCTGAAATGCTCATTATGTGTCTCATCAAATTCTCTGTAGTACGCCAAGTGTCATTGCTAATCCAAGATGAAAGGAAGACCTAAAAAACCTCAAATAAGCATCAATTCCCAAAAAATAAAAATGCATATGATAGGGTTAAAATTATCTTAGTTGCCACAATAATGAACTTAGTAACTAAGAATTTCACTACATTCCAGACCCAAATGTACTTCTATGTGTGTGTGTGAACATGCACTAGGTTTCTCTTGTGCCATTGACACTTTGTGATGTAGTGAGCTAACTACGTGTAGATAAATGTAATAGAAAGGTGGATGAAATACAATAGAATCCTCCCCATTTCTTATGTCATGAAAATATCCTTGCCTTGTGCCTTGTGATAGAGATATGTGGATGTAAATGATTTCCCAATGCAATATATAGATGTAACATTAGGTGGATCATAGTAGTAACTAGTGCTTATTCCCTCATTATGGTCTCATAAATTTATATTTATAGGGTTAGCTTGATCTAATTTCATGATTAACACCGAAATGGCTAACCAGTAAAAGGATAAAGACCTAAAATGACTAGAAAGATCCCAAAAAATGATGGGAAAGATTAAAAATGATGAGGTTGCTCCTGGTGAGACAATGGCACCCATGGCTGTCTCAATACTAGCCTGGATGCCCTATTAAAATTTAAGTATGATGGAAAGTGATGAAACATAGGTGGGCATGTATGTGGTGGAGGTCGGTAATGATGACATATATCAAATAAAAATGACCAAGATACAAGGTTTAATTAGTACTTTCCTCACTAAAAAATCCTTTAAATAATAGTATGGGACTTGGGACTAAATAATCTATTACACACGTCCATCTATTGGACAACTGCTAGTATCCCATTTTATTCTATACTTGGGCCACATCCTAATAGAAATTTTTCTTTTATCTATGGCTCACTTCCTGGTAGCCTATTTTCTTCAATCTTGGGATCACATCCTAGTAGCCCTTCATCTTCTATCTATGGCTCACCTCCCGGTAGTCCATCCTTTTCAATTTTGTGACCAATTATTCTTCTCCCATCTTATCATCCTTCTACAAAAAATGGTGGTAATCCCACCATAATTCATTCCTAACATTCCTATCATCAATCCCAAACATCCAATTTCTTCTCCCACTTCTCGAGATAACCAAAATCACACATTATCTTGTAGGAAACACCAACAATTTGTTCATCAAGAGAAGATATAAAATATGAAGATCTTTAAAGATCAAAGAAAATCCAACACTCACAAATATAAAAATCAAATGTGATTCAATAACTCACATGAATACAAATGATAGGTATGGAAAAAAGTGAAAAAACCTATGGATAGGGAACTCAAGATCCCACATAAAAATCTCATGTTGAAAGATAATTCACAGTCACTTAGCAAATATGATCTCACTACGATCATTGAGATTGGAGATGATATCACTCTTGATAAGAAAAAAATCCTAGTCTACCTCATTAAATAAATGGAATTTTTTTTTGGATCCTATCATGTGGAGTGACATTTATGGTCCTTACTTCTAAATCACTCATCTTCATCATCTTCTCCATTCATGGTTTTCCATTCGCTAAACAATCCAAACTGATAAATAAACAATGGTAAAAACATTAAAATATTACAAAACAATAAAAGGTACAAAAATAATATGTTGTAATTAGGTATTTCATACACATGGATGTTCTTTCCTTCCTTTCTTCTTATTCTTTTGCAAACCACAAACCATTTTAATCCCTTCGGTGACCTTATGGTTAATTTATTTGCACTCACTGCGTGACATTTATCTCTATAGTATTTTTTTGACCTTTTTCTTTTATCACCTTTATAAATTAAATATTGCCTCAACTCTTAGATATCCTATCTCTATCTACATCTAATAAACTTGTTGGGAAGAAATTTTAGGTATATTTATTGACACTAGATAATGTTGTCATCACAATCACTTCCATATCCATCCATCAAGCCATTAGAGGTTATTAATCCCTTATCAAAATGATCGAGAGAGACAAAATAATTATCAGAATGCAAACAAAATCAATGAAAACATGAAAAATCAAAAGAAAAGTAATATATAACTCTCTCTTGGGGTATCTCTTGTATCTCTATCAGGACTATAGACGCTGTTGGTCGTCAAATAGGACTTTTAAGAAGAGCAACTGTCAGGGGACAAGAAGTCCCTCCTCTCTAATGGGAGAGGTTCCCTTATTCAGAAACAAACTTATTTACAAATATACAAAACATGATTTTATGGTTGAACTTGGACATTACGAAAGTGTTTTCCACAAGGATCATTAGTTACAAAAGGACTGAGGAAAGGGAATACGAGGATGAGCAGAAGAGCAACATGCAGAATTATAGATAGTAGAATAATCCTTTATGTATACGAAGTTGCAGTGAATTTAAAACAAGATCATTTGCATTGGATGAACAAGATGAGATTACCAGACACAAAGTTCTGTAAATAACCTTCTTCAGATTCATTAATCAAGGACACAAAGTTCCTTCTTGGTTATACACGATCACTATACTCGCAATATTTGAAAATATGCAATCAGTGAGACTAGCGAACTAGAAACAAATGATCTTCACAAAATTAAATGAAAACACAGAGATAACAGAGATTAGATAAAAAATGAATGGAAAGCCCTTTTGTATTGATTTCTTTATGATCTATTTACACTTTCAGAAAATATGCCAAGTTCTTCCTCCCTGAGAATGGCGTAAAGAAGGCCATTATATAGCTTACAAATCAGTTACTTTTTGTAAACATTTCTTTTAACTAAAGAATAGTTAAGGACTGCCAAATCGCAGTACCTCAACCTATTAGAAAGAAAACGGAAAAAGAAAGGGAAGAAGAGAAAAGAATGGGGAAGAAGACAGGTGACCGATCACTGAGAGGGACCCACTGACTTCAGAATCCGCTGTCTGAATCTCTTTTATGCCTCAGCTATGTCTCTGACACGGGGAACTGATGTGTTGGCTGCATAATGAGTCCAAAATCCTAGACACTTCTCCATCTCTTTATCAAACTCGACATGAGTATGATAATCTTTATTTGCTTCTTCAATGGCAGATTGAAGAGAGTAGATCTCCTTCATTTTTTCTTTGGAGATGGAGCTTTCCTTGAATAAATTGTCTTTTACAAAAGCTCTAAACTGAGCTTTGATCTCTTGTAAGGAAAGGGAGCGCACCAGAAGTTTCATCTTGAAGATGACAGTGTATATCTTTGAAAGCCGAGACAACCAATGTCTTGAAGGCTTCGCCCTTTTGCCAGCTGTTATTCATTTCTCCCAAAGCTTCCTCTAAGACTCTGATCTTCTAATCCACACTATAGACCCAGGAATTCGACAGATTGTCCTTTGCATCATCAAAAACTTTATTCACCAACAAAATGTTCTCGTCTGTCTATCCCATAAGGCGAAGTTATACTATGCAACTGCTCCAGATTTTGAGCTCTTTATCCATGGTATTGATAGTGGATGAGAGCTTAAGTTGCACATTGCTCACCTTTTCGTGGAGTTTGAAAGCTTCGCCGATGAAGTTTAACTCAGCAACAAGCATGTCATCCACCATGGCTTCAATAGCTCTGCCATAGATAGAATACTTGTGCATATCTTTAATACTCTACACTTCATCTTGGCTTAGAATTACAAGAGGTGGGAGAGCAGTCAAGGGGGTAGGGTCCAAAACTTTTTCCTTAGACAAAACGGACTTGAATAAACTTGTGAGAACTTGGGCCTGTTCTTCCAACTGTTCAATAGTTTGCTGGCCCTTTTCTACCCTCCCAATGACTCTTGTGACTGTTTCCTAGAGGTTGTGAATTTCACCTTCAGGGGTAGACTCTCCCATTGGGATTCTCGAGAGCTCCAAGTCAGATGCCTGCAAGTCCTGCTCCGATCTATGTGTTGTAGGCTTGGCAATCTCCAGGAATTGTTGACCTTGAGCATTAGACACTATTCTGGAGGTGACTTTGGCTTTCTTCGCACGAGAAGGAGTGGTGCCCAACAAGGCTGTGACAACATCAAAATTTGATCCCGAGCTTTAAGAGCAGAATTTTCTCTTCCTTTTGTGTCGACCAAAGGTTGCACCCACATGCAAAAGAGAAAGAGGAATCAACAGGAGGGGCAAGGGGACCAAGAGACAGGGATCTCATGACGCTCAAGGTCTGTGCAGCTGTTCACTTGAGTTGAGATGTGAGCGGGGCATTGGAGGCAATTGTGGTAGAAGGATCTATAGCACCTGGAAGCTCAGTGCTCTGGACTTCTTTATCTTTATCAGCTGGGTCTTCAGGAGCATTTGCAAGGGTTGACATTTCACTTTCTTCACTTTCACTAAGAACAATGATGTTCTCTGGCCCTATAAGTAAATTTGCCTATTTTTCCTGGAGATCTTCTTCCACAGGTTCTTTCTTTACTTCTTTGAGTTTCTTCTTATATACCTGGGTGGATGAGGAAGGAGTAGATTCTGCAGGTCCCTGAGTTGATGAGGCAGGAGGGGTCTTCACTGGTGTCTCAGACCCTGGAATAGATGCTTCTCTTCTTGGTGTTGAAGCGTCCTTAGAAGAGGATTCTCCTGAATGCCTCCTAAACTCTCGAACTCTCCTATCAAACCAGACCCTAGTCCTGACTAAAACTGGAGCAAGGATCTCAGCCAGGTCGTCCCTCTCTTTCCCGTTCCAATCCATGTTCTCTAAACAAGTGTGCTTAACCACATTTTCATACTCATACGAGTATAGATCAGAGTTGTCATCCTTTAGCCCTTCAGGAACTTGATACAGGTCGAGTTCTTCAATTAATTGCAAGGAGAATCTTCCATAGTGCCTCCTTCTAGCCTCAAAATCATCAGCACAATCAGCCCAATAGTCTTATGTATCAACTCTGTGATGATAGACTATTTTGATGTTCTTCCCAATAAACCTCTTCAAGTCGAAGCAAGTCCTTGGCTTGAAGAAGTGAACCGTGATGGGAACCAGGGATCTTTCTACATTCTGTGCATCTAGGGCTGTTTTGCAGTTATAATTTCCCAAAGAGATGGGAAAGTGTAAACTAGTGATCCTCTTATCCCTGCAGGTTCTGTGCAATTTTTCCAATTACCTGCATATTTCTATCAAGGCCATCCTATCATTACAGAACATGGGAAGTCTTAGAGGGGTGCCCTCATAGCCGGCAAGCCTGATATAAGAGAATTTCCTGAACTGGATGAAGTAAGCACCGTAGTGCGATATCAGAGTCATAGCTTCATCAGAGAATCTCCTGGCAGTATCGCCTTCGAGCAGCCTAACCACGTACATGTTGAAAGCGTCGTTGACCCTTCTAAAGTTACGATTGTTGGTCTCCAGGGTGAACTGCGGGTAGTATGCATATATTGGATCATCTTTGTGTTCATCTATGTAAGAGAAACCAAACCACTGCCTTGATGCTGCTAGAGTGTACATCAGGTACGAAGTCATATAGAATTTCTTTGTTTGCTACACGTTGGATAGCTGCTCTACCAAATTCATGCTAATGATCTCCGCCCAGTTGATATTCTGTGTTCCTTTGCATACCATGTTGATGAGCGGGCACATCCAAAAATGGAACTCATTGGTGGAGGGCAAGCCCATAACCTGAGCCAACAGAGCTATGAAATCAGACAACTCTTCATTAAAATCTGCCCGCAAGAGTGTTTTGGTCAGATGAGAAGCTCCTTTCTTAGGGTTCTTCAGCCAGGACTTTGCAACCCGTGCTTTGTATTTGTCGCTGTCCTGATTGAACAAGGCCTATACTTGATCCTGGGAAACGACTATAGCATTATCCATCTCTGGGATCCTCAGAGCAGTGCTAATGGCAGCAGCATCTAATTTGGCAATGATTTCCCCGTGTATATTGGTCAATTTGCTCGAGGCGGGGGTCGAAGTGAGCTCCGCATGAAAGCATGGTATCAGCACACTGTATCAAGATCGGGAAACCGCCAGCAAAGGCCAAACCACTGTCGTGAATCATTACTGCCATTGGAGTAGGGTTTGTATCTGCTACTCTCACCCAAAAATCACCGAAGTCGAGATGTCGAGCTTCACTGTCTGCAATGTTGAGAACGGCACACTCTAGTGGTGAAACTTGCTCCTGTCCTTGGAATTTGATCTTCATATTGATAGTAGTTGAGAGAGAATTGCAATCTAGACTTGGGAAGGAATTGTAGTAGGGAACGGGTATGTGCGTAAGAAATTAGATTGCAAGGGTTCAAGCAAGGAAGTAGTGTGAAAAATGTAAAAGGGGGTCTGCTCGTTATATAGCCATTTTGGAGAGAGAAAGGAAATCAATGTGCATTAAATTCATATCTACCAATTTGAAAAGTAACATATTCAGGTAGAGCGGGAAAAACTAAGTATGAATGGCATTTGGTTCGCTTGGGACATGTGAGACGCGAATGTGTGAAACACGCGGCTCGGCTGATTCGGGCGAAGCAGGGAGAATACGCACAAATGCGTTTTGGGACATTCGGGACAAGAACGCGTGAAGTACGCAGTTCGGGTATTTCGGCCGAAAATGGGACAGAGCACACTTTTGAAATTGGGAAATTTGGGACAAGAACGCGCGAAGTATGCGGTTCAGGTGTTTCAGGGTGAAACTAGAACGACTTGCACTTTTTTTTGATTTGGGACATTTGGGTCAAAAAGTTCCAAAGTACGCGACTTGGTCAATTCGGGCGAAAATGTGACAGAAGGTCTGGAAGAGCTTGGGACATTTGGAACAGAAATGCGTGAAGTATGCGGCTCAGGTGTTTCGGGAAAAAATGCAACAAAGGTGCCCGTTTGAAACTGGGACATGCAGGACAAAAATACGTGAAGTATGCGAGAAACACACAAAATGACCCAGGAATGCAGATCTGTTACAATTTCTTGACTTCTAACATTTTCAAAGACAACAGAGAAGACATTCAAAACTCAAAATTTCGAAAATTTACTTTTAAGTGCGGGGAAATTTTGAGTGGACAACAGCTGGCTCCTTCTGGGGATGACTTGGCATAAATTCAAGGAATGAGGCAAGGCAAGAACTTAGACAAATTCGGGGAAGCAGACCAGTACCTTGACCATTGGGCAACGGAGTCAAAAAGAACACCAATACAGAGGGCAACACACCAAAACAACAAAAGGAAAACGCACCAAAAGCAGAGAAGCAAAAACACTGTATAGAATATACAAAGGACTCCCTAGTCACCTAGGACTTGAACAACTTGAGATACTACCCACTATAAGGAAGTGGGAGGGGAGAAGCATCCATGTAATCAAGATAGAAAGAATTCTTACCAGCAAAGTGTCTGATCTTGAAAGGCCCAAACCAAAGGGAATCAAATTTTCCATGGCTGCCACGAGGTTCATGTCTTTTATCCCATAGCAACACAGTGTCTCCAACTTGGAAATCTCTGAACCTAGCTTTCTTGTCAAACAGGGCCTTTACTTTCTGCTGGTGAACAGATATCCTATCAGCAACCATCAATCTGTCCTCATTCAGTTTGTGCAAGTACATAATTCTCTTATCTAGAGCATCGCTGAAACTAGTATCCTCAATGGCCTTCATTAGGTGCAAGGCTGGCAGTTCCAATGTCACTGGCAATTGAGCTTCTACTCCATACACCACTTGAAAAGGAGACATTCCAATAGCTCTCTTTGGTGTAATCCTGTCTACCCAAAGAGCATCATAGAGCTTCTTGTGCCAGTTTCGTTGAGACTCATTGACCAACTTCCTTATGATAGTCACCAGATTTTTGTTAGTGGATTCTACTTGCCCATTGCCCTGAGGGTAGTAATCTGAAGAGTGAGCCAAAGAAATACCATACCCATAGTAGAAATCCATTATCTCAGCTGAAGAGAAATTCGAAGCATTATCTGTTATAATCTTGTTAGGTACACCATACCTTACCAAGATGTTCTCGTTGATGAAGCTGCATACCACTTTAGAAGTAGTGCTCTTGACTAGAATAGCTTCCACCCATTTGGTGAAGTAGTCAGTGGCAGTTAGCACATGTGTGTGACCGGCACTAGAAGCAGGATTAAGTGTACCAATGAAGTCTAAACCCAACTATTGAAATGGTTCCTCAATCACAACTGGCTTGAGAGGCAACGTCGTCAGTTTAGGTCTTCCCACAAAAGTCTGACAAGCCTCAAATTTATCCACCCACTTGGATGCATCTATGAACAAGGAAGGCCGAGTAGTATCCTCCACGGAGTATCTTATGAGCTGTAACCGTTGATGAAAAGTGCCCTCCACATGCATGATCATGAAAAGCTGAGAGCTACTTGCTCTGCTATTCCTTGTCCACACACTTCAAAAATCTCCCATCTATTCCTCGCTTGAACAGGGCGTTTTCCCACAACACATATTGCGCTGACCTCAATTTAACAGTCCTCTTTTCTTTGGCAGTTAAATGAGAGGGGCATTCCCCATAGGTGAGAAAATGGGTGATGTCAGCATACCATTTGTCAACTAAACTAAGGAACAGAACAGTAGGAAGGTCAACTTTCTCCTCCAGTAACTCATGTTTGGCTACTTCAGCAATGAGCTCACAAAGGCCTATTCCACAAACCAGCTTGGTCGGTTTGATGTCAATGTCATACTCTTGGGACCTTAGCAACCTAGTTCCCTCTCTTGGATCCAAATTCTTGTTGTGTGAGAATTGACTTAACAGTTGTATCTGGAACCAGCACCATGGACTGAGAGTTGAGGATATAAAAACGAAACTGCTTCACAGCTTTGACCACTGCAAAAGCATGCTTCTCCATCATGGTGTATTTCAACTCATGATCCTTCAGAATATAGCTCATGAACGCAATTGGGAGTTCACACTCATTAGAGTCTTCTTGAGTTAAGACAGCAGCCAGGGTATTATCTGTAGCATAGCAATAGATGATGAAATTTTTGCTGAAATCAGGACAGGCCAAAGCTGGAGTTTTAGTGATAGCTCTCTTGATACCCTCAAAGGATTCCTTTCCTTCAGAAGACCAACCAAATGTTTTCTTTCCTTTCATCATCTGAGAAATATTCAAAGTTAATTCTACAAAATCAGGGATGAATCTTCTCAAAAATTTGATCTTACAGAAGAAAGAGTGCACGCCCTTTTTACTGGTTGGGAGAGGAATTTGCTGGATAGCTTGTACTCGTTCAGGGTCAATCTTAATACCATCGTTGGAGACAATGTGCCCTAATAGTTTTCACTCTGTGACACAGAAAACAAATTTTTTAGGATTCAAAGAAATTCCATGCTCTCTGCATCTTAGCAGAACTGTCTCTAGGTGATCAAAATGATCCGCTCTTGTCTTGGAAAACACTGTCAGGTCATCAAGATATATGACAATACACTTCCCTTTCAAGCTTCCAAAAGCCAGATCCATGGCTCTCTGAAAAGTGGCACCAGCGTTAATGAGCCCAAAAGGCATTCTCTTGTAGGCAAAGGTACCCCAAGGAGTAGTGAAAGCTGTCTTGTGTTGATCTGCAGTATCAACCTCTACCTGATTATATCCAAAAAATCCATCAAGCATAGATAAAATTTCAGATCCCGTTACTGCTTGCAATACTTGATCCATCATAGGCAAAGGATAATTATCTTTCAGAGAAGCCTGATTTAGGTTCCTGAAATCAACACAGATGTGGATCTCACCATTCTTCTTTCTAACAGGCACAATGTTTGCAATCCATGTTGAATGGTGAATAGGAAAGATGATTTTAGCCTTCAAAAATTTCTGAATCTCCTGAAAGATGGTGTCAGCTATTTTGGGGTTGTATTGCCTCTGTTTCTACTTGAAAGGCTTAATTCCTGGTTTGAGAGGAATAGAATGTTGCATATCTTTTGGCTTGAAGGCTTTCAGATCCGCATAAGAATATGCAAGAACATCCTTATACCTCCTTAGGAGATCAATTGCTTTTCTCCTTTCATCTGCTGTGCAACATTTTTCAATATTCACGAGCTTGGGGTCAGTAGAACTTCCAATATTGATTTTTTCATGTTCAGCTGATTGTTGAGGCCTAGAGGAAGCTCTAGATTTCACATACCTGTCATGTTTATCAAATAATTCCTCCAAACTCACCAAAACTTTAGGAATCTTGTTTCCTTTGAGTTTAATGCACCCTTTCTGATTTGTTTCTTCTCCTTGGGTGATAACTTGGTCAAAGGACACACTTTCACGAGGAAGGTTGTCACTTCCCTCAAAATACAGTTGTTCGAAATTACCCTTGAGTTCCAGGAAGGAAAGAAAATGCTGATCATCATTGAAAACTTGCCAGTTATTGGTATTGTCAGGTACACTAGGCCGATGGACCATTTCAATGGTGAATTTGTCCTGAGAGAAATTAGGATGAGGAATCAGCAGTGACCCTGAGACAGCTAGTGAATTGGCCCTGCTGTTCTTTTCCCTAGGTATTGCTTCAATAGAGAAAGCATCAAGGAATTCAATGGAATCCCAAACCTGATTCCGGTAATGCTTCAACCTCCCATTTTTTACCTGAAAAAGGCTTCTGACTTACTTTACAATCAGCTCTGCATCACCACGAGCCAGGAGATTCTTTACACCTTGTTCTTTGGCCACTTGCAATCCGAGAATGAGAGCCTCATACTTTACTATGTTATTAGTATTCTCAAACTGTAACTTGAATGAAAAGGGGTGTAGGCTTCCTTCAGGTGACACTAGCAGGACACCAGCTCCAGAACCAGCTGAGGAACAACTTCCATAAAATTCTAAAATCCAAACCCCGTTAGGATCTCTAGGAGACACTTTGGGGGGTGGGATTTCATCAGGGGACATAATCATGTAATTACCATGCCCCATATCCTCGTAGAGTATTTGTGCTTTAGGGTCATCCGTTTTCTGCACAATATACTCAGATTGTTTCTCAGGCAGCAGCTTCTTCATTTGTCCATTAACCGGTACAAGGGCATGTGACCAATCCATTTGAATTTCTCCACCCAAATCTTTACAAAAGTTCCTACTTAGCAACATCCCGTATGAAGGAGGGATATCTACTACTAAGATGGTAGCCAACACTTTCTTTTCAGGCAAGGAAGCAAAATCCACTTGTGCATCTTTAATCCTTCTAACTAGAGGCACTTCCTTACTCTCCATAGAGTATCAAGATCCATAAGTACGAGTGAGGGTCAAGCCCAAGGCATGAGCTACTTTAGCTGGCATGACATTGTCTGAGGCTCCCGAATCTATGACACAATTACTGAGCCTATGGCCAGCTATGAGAAGTGTTACATAAAATGGTTTAATTTTGTCACCAGGTGAGGTGACAGCAGCTACCAGACTGGGCTGTGGTGCAGAAGGAGGAGTAGGTAAAAGGCCTTTAGAGGTGGTCTTGGAATGGGAATTAACAAATTGAATCATCTTGGCAAAAGCTTTGGGATGGGTCTGATAGTACTCAGCTTCTGAGATTTGGACCTTGGTCTTTTTCAGGTGATCAACAATATCAAAAGACCCAGAAGTGGACGGGCCATCATCATTTGAAATTCTAGGCTTATCAACTTTAGGAGAAAAAGAAGAAGCAACTTTGGTAGCAGGATTGATAGGACTCACCTTTGGTGTAGACGAAGTAGGGATAGGAGATCCTCTTTTTGCAATCACGGGAATAGTTGTCGACTGCTCCTTAGATTTCTTGATAGGCTATGTCACTTTCTCCCTCTGACGTGTCTGCTCTCGAGTCATGACAGAAAATGATTCACTATTCATGTCTGCTACCACTTCATCATAATCATTTCCATCATCAATACCCTCGGTGGTAAAGAAATTAACTCGAGATCCCTCAAGTTCTTCTGCCTCATCATCAAATTCCTCCACAAACTCCTCGCAAGCCTCATTATCCTCATCATCATCTGGCTCTTCAACTTCATAGGTTGCATTCACAGGAACCTTAACAGGAGGTCCTTCAAGTGCTAGTCTTGTTTGAGAAGTAGGCAAACGATTCCTGGGTTGGAAATTTCTTCTTGGAACATCTGCATAAGGGGCATGCTGAGCCAATTTTTTCTTTATAGCAATAAGATCATTCCCAAGTTTCTGAACTAATGGATCAGTGTTAGGTCTAGGGGTGGAAGAGGAAGAAGCAACAGACTTAGATTTGGGAGGGTCTCTTCTCAACTTCCCTGACATGATCAAGTCATCTTCGACACTAACAACCAGTTCTTGATCTAGAGCTAATGTTGCGAGATTAGCCCTTCTTAGTGCATAACTAACTTTAAGTGATTAGGCATTTAGAAAGAAACATTTTTGAATCTGATCAACAGGTTGAGTGTTTGTTGGAATTTTATTTATCAACTTGTTGAACCGGGCCACAAATTCTCTCATGGGCTCTTGTGAATCTTTTTTTATCTGAGAGATTTGGGCTAGCAAGGCATGTACATCTTCTGCCGGCTTGAAATGATTCTCGAACTAGGTTCTCATTGTGTCCCAGTCGGTTATAGCACCATCCGGAAGGTGAAAGAACCAATCAGCAGCATTATCTTGTAAAGTCTCCACGAACAGTCTTACGGAGACGTCTTCATGTTCAACTCCCAAAACTCCACATGCAACTATGAAGGCTGCAATATGTTCATCAGGATGTACTTTGCCATCACCTTTGAATTTTGGGAAGTTCTTCCAGTTACCTCTGGGTAACTCATGCAAAGGTTGAGTAAGGGCCAGGGGCCCGACACGTTGACCCCATGGCAATGGTGCCGCCATTCTTGGAAATATGGCTTGGAGAGGAACTGTAACACCAGCGAGGATCAAAGCTCGTAGATTGGGACTAGCAGGCTCTGAAGGAATACCACCCGTAGGACTTCTATCTTGAATAGGTGGAGTGCTTGTCGAACAAGTCCTTCTATTTCTTGTTGAAGTTGAAAGGAAAGGAAAAACTTGTTGCTCTAAAAGCTGAAACTGAGAATCTTCAATACCAAGGGCCCTTCTCCCTCGAGTGAAACGCGGAGTCACCAGATCAAAGGATGATCGAAAATTACAGGACTGGAATGCAATTTTCCCAAGCGGAGTCGACAAAAACTGTTGGTCGTCAAATAGGACTTTTAAGAAGAGCAACAGTCAGGGGACAAGAAGTCCCTCCTCTTTAATGGGAGAGGTTCCCTTATTCAGAAACGAACTTATTTACAAATATACAAAACATGATTTTATGGTTGAACTTGGATATTACGAAAGTTTTTTCCACAAGGATCATCAGTTACAAAAGGACTAAGGAAAGGGAATACGAGGATGAGCAGAAGAGCAACATGCAAAATTATAGATAACAGAATAATCCTTTATGTATACGAAGTTGCAGTGAATTTAAAACAAGATCGTTTGCATTGGATGAACAAGATGAGATTACCAGACACAAAGTTTTGTAAATAACCTTCTTCAGATTCATTAATCAAGGACACAAAGTTCCTTCTTGGTTGTACAAGATCACTATACTCACAATATTTGAAAATATGCAATCAGTGAGACTAACGAACTAGAAACAAATGATCTTCACGAAATTAAATGAAAACACAGAGATAACAGAGATTAAATAGACAATGAATGGAAAGCCCTTTTGTATTGATTTCTTTATGATCTATTTACACTTTCAGAAAATATGCCAAGTTCTTCCTCCTTGAGAATGGCGTAAAAAATGCCATTATATAGCTTACAAATCAGTTGCTTTTTGTAACCGTTTCTTTTAGCTAAAGAATAGTTAAGGACTGCCAAATCGTAGTACCTCAACCTATTACAAAGAAAACGGAAAAAGAAAGGGAAGAAGAGAAAAGAATGGGGAAGAAGACATGTGGCCGATCACTGAGAGGGACCCACCGACTTTAGAATCCGCTGTCTGAATCTCTTCAATGCCTCAGCTATGTCTCTGCCACGGGAAACTGACATGTTGGCTGCAGACTGAGTCCAAAATCCCAGACACTTCTCCATCTCTTTATCAAACTTGACATGAGTATGATAATCTTTATTTGATTCTTCAATGGAAGATTGAAGAGAGCAGATCTCCTTCATTTTTTCTTTGGAGATGGAGCTTTCCTTGAATAAATTGTCTTTTACAAAATTTCTGAACTGAGCTTTGATCTCTTGTAAGGAAAGGGAAGCACCAGAAGTTTCATCTTGAAGATGACAATGTATATCTTTGAAAGCCGAGACAACCAATGTCTTGAAGGCTTCACCCTTCTGCCAGCTGTTCTTCATTTCTGCCAAAGCCTCCTCTAAGACTCTGATCTTCCACTCCATGCTGTAGACCCATGATTTTGATAGATTGTCCTTTGCATCATCAAAAACCTTATTCGCCAGCAAAATGTTCTCATCTGTCTGTCCCATAAGGCGAAGGTCTACTATGCAACTGCTCCAGATTTTGAGCTCTTTATCCATGGTATTGATAGTGGAGGAGAGCTTCAGTTGCACATTGCTCACCGTTTCGTGGAGTTTGAAAGCTTCACCGATGAAGTTTAACCCAGCAACAAGCATGTCATCAACCATGGCTTCAATAGCTCTTCCATAGACAAAATACTTGTGCATATCTTTAATACTCTGCACTGCATCTTGGCTTAGAATTACAGGAGGTGGGAGAGCAGTCAAGGGGGTAGGGTCCAAAACTTTGTCCTTAGACAAAAGGGACTTGATGAAACCTGTGAGAACTTGGGCCTGTTCTTCCAACTGTTTAATAGTTTGCTGGCCCTTTTCTACGCTCGCAATGACTCTTGTGACTGTTTCCTGGAGGTTGTGAATTTCACCTTCACGGCTAGACTCTCCCATTGGGATTCTCGAGAGCTCCAAGTAAGATGCCTGCAAGTCCTGCTCTGATTTATCCATTGTAGGCTTGGCAATCTCCAGGAATTGCTGACCTTGAGCATCAGACACTATTCCGGAGGTGACTTTGGCTTTCTTGGCACGAGAAGGAGTGGTGCCCAACAAGGCTACGACAGCATCAAAATTTGATCCCGAGCTTTGAGAGGAGAATTTCCTCTTCCTTTTGTCGACCAAAGGTTGCACCCACGCGAAAGAGGAAGATGAATCAGCATGAGGGGCAAGGGGACCAAGAGACAGGGAGCTCATGACACTCAAGGTCTGTGCAGCTGTTGACTCGAGTTGAGATGTGAGCGGGGCACTGGAGGCAATTGTGGTAGAAGGATCTACAACACCTGGAAGCTCAGTGCTCTGGACTTCTTTATCTTTATCAGCTGGGTCTTCAAGAGCATTTGCAGGGGTTGGCATTTTGCTTTCTTCACTTTCACTAAGAACAATGATGTTCTTTGGCCCTATAGGAAATTTTTCCTGTTTTTCCTGGAGATCTTCTTCCACAGGTTCTTTCTTTACTTCTTTGAGTTTCTTCTTATATACCTGGGTGGATGAGGAAGGAGTAGATTCTGCAGGTCCCTGAGTTGATGAGGTAGGAGGGGTCTTCACTGGTGTCTCAGACCTTGGAATAGATGCTTCTCTTCTTGGTGTTGAAGCATCCTTAGAAGAGGATTCTCCTGAATGCCTCCTGAACTCTCGAACTCTCCTGTCAAACCAGACCCTATTCCTGACTAAAACTGGAGCAAGGATCTCAGCTAGGTCGTCCCTCTCTTTCCTGTTCCAATCCACGTCCTCTAAAGGAGTGTGCTTAACCACATTTTCATACTCATACGAGTATAGATCAGAGTTTTCATCCTTTAGCCCTTCAGGAACTTGATATAGGCCGAGTTCTTCAATTAATTGCAAGGAGAATCTGCCATAGTGCCTCCTTCTAGCCTCAAAATCATCAGCACAATCAGCCCAATAGTCTTTTGTATCAGCTCTGTGATAATAGACTATTTTGATGTTCTGCCCAATGAACCTCTTCAAGTCGAAGCAAGTCCTTGGCTTGAAGAAGTGAACCGTGATGGGAACCAGGGCTCTTTCTACATTCTGTGCATCTAGGGCTGTTTTGCAGGTATAATTTCCCAAAGAGATGGGAAAGTCTAAACCAGTGATCCTCTTATCTCTGCAGGTTCTATGCAATTTATCCAATTGCCTGCATATTTCTATCAAGGCCATCCTATCATTACAGAACATGGGCAATCTTAGAGGGGTGCCCTAATAGCCGGCAAGCCTGATATAAGAGAATTTCCTGAACTGGATGAAGTAACTACCGTAGTGCGATATCAGAGTCATAGCTTCATCAGAGAATCTCCTGGAAGTATCGCCTTTGAGCAGCCTAACCACGTACATGGTGAAAGCGTCGTTGACCCTTCTGAAGTTACGATTGCTAGTCTCCAGGGTGAACTGCGAGCAGTATGCATATATTGGATCATCTTTGTGTTCATCTATGTAAGAGAAACCAAACCACTGCCTTGATGCTGCCAGAGTATACATCAGGTACGAAGTCATATAGAACTTCTTTGTTTGCTGCACGTTGGACAGTTGCTCTGCCAAATTCATGTTAATGATCTCCGCCCAGTTGATATTCTGTGTTCCCTCACATACCATGTTGATGAGCGGGCACATCCAGAAATGGAACTCATTGGTGGAGGGCAAGCCCATAACCCGAGCCAACAGAGTTATGAAATCAAACAACTCTTCATTAAAATCTGCCCGCAAGAGGGTTTTGGTCAGACGAGAAGCTCCTTTCTTAGGGTTCTTTAGCCAGGACTTGGCAACCTGTGCTTTGTATTTGTCGCTGTCCTGATTGAACAGGGCTTGTGCTTGATCCCGGGAAATGACTATGGCATTATCCGTCTCTGGGATCCTTAGAGCAGTGCTAATGGCGGCAACATCTAGTTTGGCAATGAGTTCCCCGTGTATATTGGTCAATTCGCTCAAGGCGGGGTCGAAGTGAGCTCCTCATGAAAGCACGGTATCAGCACACTATACCGAGATCGGGAAACCGCCAGCAAAGGCCAAACCACTGTCGTGAATCATTGCAGCCATTGGAGCAGGGTTTGTATCTGCCACCCTCACCCAAAAATCACCGAAGTCGAGATGTCGAGCTTCACTGTCTCCAATGTTGAGAATGGTAGGCTCTAGTGGTGAAACTTGCTCCTGTCCCTGGAATTTGATCTTCATACTGATAGTAGTTGAGAGAGAATTGCAATCTAGACTTGGGAAGGAATTGCAGTAGGGAACGGGTATGTGCGTAAGAAATTAGATTGCAGGGGTTCGAGCAAGGAAGTAGTGTGAAAAATGTAAAAGGGGGTCTGCTCGTTATATAGCTGTTTTGGAGAGAGAAAGGAAATCAATGCGCATTAAATTCATATCTACCAATTTGAAAAGCAACATATTCGGGGAAGAGCGGGAAAAACTAAGTATGAATGGTATTTGGTTCACTTGGGACATGTGAGATGCGAATGCGCGAAACACGCGGCTTAGCCGATTCGGGCGAAGCAGGGAGAATACGCACAAATGTGTTTTGGGACATTTGGGACGAAAACGCGTGAAGTACGCGGTTCGGGCATTTCGGCAGAAAATGGGACAGAGCACACTTTTGAACTTGGGACTTTTGGGACAAGAACGCGCGAAGTACGCGGTTCGGGTGTTTCGGGTGAAATTGGAACGACTTGCACTTTTTGACTTGGGACATTTGGGTCAAAAAGTTCCGAAGTACGTGACTTGGTCAATTCGGGTGAAAATGTGACAGAAGGTCCGGAAGTGTTTGGGACATTTGGAACAGAAATGCGCGAAGTACGTGGCTCAGGCATTTCGGGCGAAAATGAAACAAAGGGGCCCGTTTGAAACTGGGACATGTGGGACAAAAAGACGCGAAGGACGCGAGAAACACACAAAATGACCCAGGAATGCAGATCTGTTACAATTTCTTGACTTTTAACATTTTCAAAGACGACAGAGAAGACATTCAAAACTCAAAATTTTGAAAATTTACTTTTAAGTGTGGGGAAATTTTGAGTGGACAACAGATGCCTAGCTTGTAGTAGAGAAATTTTGTGACTAGAATCAAATACATCTCTATAAGGGCTATGAACATGTAGATGGTAGCAGAGTAATGTATGAATCTCCTTATACCCTCCATTGAAAAATCACCTATAAAACTAAATCATTCCTATAATTCGGCACGTTTGTATTCACTTGTTGTCTATCAAATCTTCCCTTTAAAAATTAATTAATTTCCATGTGCACACACTGGGTGTCTGTGAGTAAATAGTATTAGTATATTACTAGGTGTTTTTTGGACCTTGTTCAAACTCTTAATTTAGTCCTTGTTTTGAATCATTATTTGTGACTTTGGCTAATCACTTTTTCATTGCGAGGCTTCCCAGCAACATTTTCCATAGCATTCACATTATTCTTCTTCTTTGTTTAGAACATCCATGTGTATGAAATTTTTGTTTTACCATGTTTGCGGGAACCTTTATCCCTTTTTAATAAAAAATCTTCTACTTCTTTCTATCATATGTTTCTTGGCCATCTTACACTAGGGGCATGCTCACTCCTTATCACTTTATTAGTTTGAGTTCATCATCATGTTAAACCTATCCTTCGTGGCCTGGATCAAACATATCTTCCTCTTGTATATATGTGGAAATATTTTCCATTTTATATTCCCATTTCTCATTGGGGAAATCTTTACATGTTCATTTTTCCTCTACATAACTTCAAAAAACTTTCAAAAAGACCCTAAAAACATCATCAAAAATCATTACAAATCTAAAAAATTGGTATAATTCGAAAAACTCAAAAAATTAGTATAATTCCAAAAATTTAAAAAATTGGTAAAAATTTTTAAAAGTCCAAATCAAATTTGGTAAATTTAAAAAAATTCAATTTTTTTTGTACATTTCCCCACCCGCTCATGTTTTCCGAATATTAAATTTTGACGGAGACTCTAAAGTTAATCTAGGAAAATCGGGAGCAGGGTGCTTAATCATAGATATTGGTTATAGCTTGTTGATAGCGGGCTTTTTTCCATTTCCTCAAGGAGAATGTAATGAAGTGGAGGATCAAGCACTTCATGAAGGAGTAAAAATGGTACTAAACCCAGGTTGTGATGCTTTAGAAATTGAGGGAGATTCTTAGGTTTTTATTAATGTCGTTCATAAAGGAAATGATATGTATTGGAAGTTAGATATTTTCCTTTGAAATATCCTTTATTGGCTTAGTAAATTCCTAAGTGGATTATTAAGCATATATTTATAGAGGCTAATAGAGAAGAGAACTATTTATCAAATCAAACCATCATTAAAAGGGAAGGAATAATTACATTCGAGGTGGCTCACACATGGGAAGATCTCCAAAATTTCATTTCTCATGAAGTGAGGAAATATGCCATTAATTAGAATCTTAGCCAAGGTTCCTTTCATTATTTTCGTCAATGTTTTCTTGAGGCATAGTATTCATGGTTCTAAGATGGTGAATCCCCCACTTCCGTTCATATTTTTGCACGGTTCCTAGAGGGATAAGGCCTTTGTGGGTAGCATCTCTAAGGCTCACAATTAAATTATCTTCAGGGCCAAGGTGGAAGTGGTCTTTGAAGTAATTTCTAGGGTGTTTTGTGAAGAGTAGTTAGGGGATTTGCAGAGGCCCTCTATCAATTCTAAAGAAGCAACGTGGTTTGTTTCTACAATTTTTCTATTTATAAAGAATGTGGAGGAGGTAAGGAAAATTACAATGTTATATTTTAAATCACAACATAGGTTGAATCTAGTTGGAGCCATGACAGAATTTTGTAGGGGGCATCCTCTTTCAGCGGTGATTCATGAAGGATTGGTCCTGATAGAGGCTAAACTAGTTATAGTGGAATTATGGGATCTGGACTCTATGTCGATGCATTTTTCCATGGATATCCATTGGGAAGATCTGGTAGGGTTTTGTGAGTAACACCGATTAGAGTGGCCGGAATTACCAACTCTATCAACCCCGGTGACTCAAACTTCACCCAGGGTGGTGAGTCTTCATCAACAACTGGGCTCTACCTTTTCCTTCCTAGTGAGGTCTACGAAAGATGGAATTTCTTTGGGTGGGTGTATGGAGGTGGTGGGGAGTTACTCCAAAAAAACTTGTATAATCTCATGTCTAAGTTTTGTTATTTTTTGTCTCACTCACTCATGACGTTAAGGTTTAGTGGCTTCGGTTGAGCGTATAGCTAATTTTCAAGTTTTTTTTGGCTTTTGTATTTTGGGTTAAACTTCGAATATCATCTGGTAATGTTTTAGGGTAGGATCTCGTCAATCCCTGGGTTATGAGATTCCATTAAAAAGTGTTTAAAAATATTTTTAACAATGGTAAATTTCAAAATATCAAAAAAATTGGTAAAACATTTAATAATTCAAAAAATTGGTAAAATAATAAGAACTTTAAAAATTTGTAAGAAGCATGTATAGAGATAAATCATTTATCAGATGCATCCTCCTCAAACATAGAAAATTTTCGTACAAAACATATTTCTTTGGTCCTCAATTTTTCACACAATCGACTTGTAGATCATCTAGATCTAATTCCATTAACAAAGTTGGTTTTCTCACTATGTATGTACTCCCTTACACAATGAGTTGCTTAGTACTATTTCGGAGTGCATGATTTCTTTTTCATAGGACCTATGTGTCCTCCATATTTTCACCGTGTATGCATCCTTTCTTGGGGTGCCATTTTAACCCTCGTCATTAACTCGAACATTTGGGAATTGAAGCTCGATAACAAAATCATTGGTGAAACTTTCTTACACATTTTTTGTTTGAGTATGTGCGATTGTACTTTTTTCCCTATCAAGTTAGCTTGTTTACTTTATCATACTGCGTTACGTTATGTATGTTGCATTGAGTTAAAGTTTTGGTAATGAAAAAATGTAGGTTTCATAGGCTTTCATGTGTTTTTACACTTTTGTTATATACTTATATTATAATAAAGGGTCGATGACATATATAATAAAGAAAAATTATGCTACAAAGTTGCTCTTGAGCTAAGTTCGATGAAATATATTTCCATTATCTCCATCTTCATTCCTCTTCATTATTATTTTATTCAAGAACACATGGGGTAATAGGGATTATATTTATCTACCATCCCTATCCTTGTTTTTTCTATCAATTTCCTTCATCATTTTGATAGTCTATCAAACTCTTTCCTTACCCCATTGGCACTCAAGGGGGCATTCTTCATTCTACTAATTTTTCTTCTATCCATTTAAAAAATTCACTTATCTATAATTCTCTACTATCTTTGAAGTGGCTTCGCTTATGTAACTCCAAAGAGGGACAAATGTAAACACCTAAAATATGCTTACATGGTTCTAATACTAACAATTTACTAATTACCCACTTTCCACTCATTTTTGTAATAATTAGTGCTTTCTTAGTAATTAACTATTTTTTCCCTTGATTTTGGTCAATTAAAGACACTTCAATAATTAACTAGTCTTTACCCCACTCTAAATACCAATTAAAACCACTTTTTTAGTTATAATCCTCTTTCAATTAATTAACTACTTATTAGTTATTTAATCCTTTTTAACCTTTTATTTAATTAATAAACCTTCTTATTAATTAAATCCCCCATTTAAATCATATCAATCCTACCTATTTTCCTCTAAATCAACTCCAAATAGGTTTCTAAACTTATTCTTTCCTATTAATTAATCCTAGTTGATTAATTAAATCATCTCCAAATCCCATGAGTTGTTAATCACTTGTTAATTCCTCTAATCAAACTCATCCCTTAAAATTTAACTTTATCATTTGTCCTAGATTCATTAATTTGTAAGCTTCTCCCAAAGTAGAAATCTATTTTAAGGACCAAGCTCCTTCCTCGCAAACTTACACCACACTTTGATTAGTGAAACGTATAGGCATTTTGATTTCAGAATTATCCATTGTTTTGGAATAACTTATTTATTTCTTGTATTGATTCTCTCAAATTGGATAGTATGGGGAGATCTAAAAATGTCCTTTTATCCATTGCTTGCTGAGATATCATTCTAATTCTTGAGATTAAAAACACCAATTTGATTGCTAAGTGATCTAATTAGGTTCATACTTTAAGTACGAATGACAAAAGAGTAGGAGTGGCTTAGCATTTAGTTATTTTATCAAGTTTATACATTGAAGAAGTTATTTCCTTTAAGATATTATCATGATGTTTTTGTTTGATTAACTTTTATTTGAAGCTACTATGTGTTAGTTTCATTTCACTTATCATAGTTAGGTTTGCATGTACACATGATGATTTTGAAATAATTAAAAAAATATTTATGAGAATCAACTCCTAAAGGATATGGGAAAAATTTCATAGAAAGAATTTCTAAGGTAATTGAGAGGGTTAAAAGAGGATGAATACCCAAGAGTAGCTAAAGAAAAAAATTTAGATCCTCTTTACTTTTATCAGATATTTTCTCTCTTTTGACAACACTCCATTGTATCCTACTCCCTTGGCTTCTCTCCTAACATTTTTTGCAACATATAATATTTATATGAAGGAAATCATTGAAGTACACTAAAAAAAATTCAAGGAAAGGAAAAATAAGAATGGGTTGTGAATATATTCATCATAGGAATGGAATTTGTAAATAAATATTACAAAATATATTACAAAAAAAAAATATATTATCACAAGAGTTGAAAGCATTGAAAAAGAGATGAATATTTAGGATGATACTGTGTGCACGTGTTTCTACAAATTTAACCAAACATAAATCAAGAAAGCTACCACCTAAAAATATCTTCCTAACCTAGTTAAAAATGTGAAAATATACACCATCACAATGAGGAAGTGAGCAAGTCCTACCCTTTAAACATTAATAACCTTGAACTTAATCAAAACAAAATGTAAATGCATGAACTATATTCCCCTTTAATTGCCTAAACTAAACATTAAAAATGGACCTAAATAGTCCAAATGGAAATTAAAACCCTGTTTGTTTGCTTTGATCCTTCAATGGATGTTTGGGTGTGAGGCTTAGCTTTTCAAGAATGGAGGATGGAAGGCTCAAGAATGCCAAAAGGCTATTAGTGCTAGACTATGTGCTTACTTTTGTCTCTTGATAGATTAAGATGTAGGTATAAAGGTAGGGGGGGCCTCTTTATATAGCCCAAAGGATGGAGGATTCAACACATCCTCATGAATGTGGGATAAATGGAGATGTAGAGTTACTTATGAATAAGGGGGGTTTAGATGGGATTGAGTTAGCTTTAGGAGGGTTTATTTTGTCCTTAAGTTGCTCATGTTGATAAAAAGGGTGCATTAATTAATCAAGATGATTAATAAATACATGTGCAAACTTTTATAAGAACTTTTAGATGGATTTTAGTGTTATTTAGACCATTAGGAAGGAATTAAACCAATTAAATAGAGATTTATTAATTTAATGAGAAGGGAGGATAATTAATTAATAATAATTAATTAGACTAAATAAAAGGTGTTGATTAAGGTAAGGTTGTTACTTAGGGTATGTGTTGGATATGTGACTTAATTAATTAGCTTAATGTAATGAATTAACGACAATGGAAGAGAAGATGAGCGTTATTGACAATATGTCTTCAATTTGTGGTTAAAGAGATAATTAGCGCAATTTAAGTATTTAAATTGCTTAGGCGTAATTATAGGTGTCTACATTTTCCCCTCTTTGGGGTGGCGTAATTGACACCACTTCAAAGATAGTAGATGGAATAAAATTTTGAAGGGATAGAAGAAAAATTAGTAGGAGGGAGAGATGCCCTCTAGAGTGTTAATGGGGTGATGGAAGAAGTTGATCGACGATCGAAAAATATGAGAGATAGGCTAAAGGATGGGGAAGAGGCAGGATGCCTCAATGAGAGAGAAAATGAGTGGTCAAAGGGAAGTGAAGTAGAAGAAGTACAAAAGAGGGTAGAGAAGAGCTTAGCCTCTAGCCACTATTTATTGGAACAAGGTGGATATCATCATATTGCCATATGAACTACATCATCGGTCCTTATGAAAAATATAAGCATACGAAAAATGTTAGAATGACATGAAAATCCATACTAAGAACAATTTTTCCATTGCTGAAAATACCAACTCCATGCAACATAAAATAATTCAATACAATACGAGAAGGAAACAAAGATCATTTAACAGGGAAAACAAGTACAAACGCACATATCCAACCCAACAACGGTCAAGAAAGTTGTACAAATGTTTTGTTATCAGTACTGGAGAGATCCACAAGTTCGTGATTGATGAAAAGGGTTAAAAATGATGCCCCGAGCAAGGATACATTCAAGGGGAAAGGAAAATGGACATGGGGTCTAAGAAAAAGTGTTTGTGCACAATAAAACAACACCAGGCAACGAAAAAGTGCCCCAAAGTACAGACGAAGCAAATAGTTAGCTTTGTGAAAGGTTGTGAATCCGGTGATCTGCAATTCATATTAATTAGGGATGATGCGAGACAAACCAATAGGATATGGAGAAAATAACATGCGTAAGACACAAGTTTCAAACGAAATAAACAAGGTACAAATTTTTTTTTGTAGGATTTTTTGAAAAAAATTTCCTTGTTTTTGGATTTTTGATATATATAATGTTTTCATTGTTTTTGGCTTTCCAAACCGTGGTGAATAAAATAAGAAAGTAGAAGAAGAAAGCGAAGGGCCTAGGGGTGATAGAAAGTGCCCTAGGTGGAAGAAAGGAGAAACAAAGGACAAATATTGTCCTTGTGAAGTGGAAAAATTAAATAAAAATAATTATTTATAAGAGTGTGAAGAAGAATAAAAATCGCTAGGGAGAAATAAAATTTCCATAGGGAGAAGAAACAGGTATTGAACAATTAAAAATGCCCCAATACAATGAGATAGAAGAGAAAAATAATTATTTAATAAAAATAATTATTCCACAGTGAACAGGGGAGAAAACGGCGATTGAAACAGGCCTTCCAGCTTTTCAAACGGTGAAAAAATAGGCTAATATACCCCCTAGGGGGGGTAAAAACATCACGACCAATTTATTTTTATTGAGTAATTGAGAAAATTTTACCGTGAGGCTTTGACAGCCAAGAGAACCATGGTGATCGCACGAGACCATTTGAGGCACGCGGATGTAGTCTGAGGGTACCAGTAACACGTGGACGAACTACCCATTTGTGAGTATCGACAACTTGCTCATTAATTTGTGTCATTAATGCGTTAAATTAGGTCTTTTAGGCATAGAAAATGCATAGGTGCACCTACGTGAAGGCGTAGGTGTGGGATAGGGCGTGCAGGCACCATTTTGGGGGCACATGTGTTCTTTTGAGGGTGCACGCGCTAAGTCGATGCATGCATATGCGTGGACACAAATCACGCACCACACACACGCACGCGCACATATGATCACATGTGCATACATCGAAAATTGGGCGCACATGCAAAAAGTGTGGTGTAGGCATGGAGAGGTAGGCACACCCACACAATAGCGCATGTGCCCAAGTGCAGGTACCAAATTGGTGGCACACATGCCAAAAAGGGTGTACAGGCACTCGATAGAGGGGCACATGCACTAGAAAACACTTGCGTACACTAGAAACATGGCCCATATGCCAAAAAGGGTGCGTAAGTGCCAGAAACATGGCCCATATACCAAAAAGGGCATGTAGGCACCCTAGGTAGGCAGAAAAAGATAGGAAAATGTCCAAAAAACCTGACACTTAGGAAGAGATTTTTAGGATTTTTGGGTTAACCCTAAAAGATGAGATAGATTTTTAGAAAAAATGCAAGGAACTGATGAACTGTCCTCCATTTTGTAGAGACAACTTCCAGTTTTACAGACGTGGGGAGCGTCATTCTCATATTTTTCAAGTTAGAAGGTAATATGTGCTGGTGTGATTGGCGAGCCATGGCGATATTACTGGAGGCAATGGCGCTGTGGCCCATGGCTCAGATGCCCCTTATTGTATTAGATCGCATCCTCATGACTGCGCTAGCTGAGCGGATGGAATAGCGAGACTCAGGGTTTCAGGCTACCCACTAGAGAGATGATAGTGATCACTAAGGATGTTTGGCAGATTTTACGCATGCCCATGTTGGGTACATTGATTGAGTACAGTTCAGATGCAGTGTTGATTAGATGAGTGTGTAGTGCCCTATTTGGTGTCGACGACATCCTGCATGACGGGATGACTATAGATTTACATGAGTGCATCTCTGACCCTACGTTGCATCAAGGGACCTCTCTATATTATGGCTCTTAACAGTGGGTTCCTACTCACTGACAAGATAGGGACTTTATTCCCAAGAGGATTACTACCATTAGTTCATGGCATATACAACAGTGAGAGATATTACTAGGGGCAGTGCATACTGGCCCATTTATACTTGGATTTACACCTGATTACATACCACGGTCAGAAGACCATGGGGCTAGCTTCATTATTTCATATATGTTCATGGTATCATATTGCTATCAGGTGCCCTGTGGGTCGTTTTCGAGTCCGAGATCCCGAGGATCCATCATACATGACTTGGTTAGCAACTGGCGGAGATGTACGTGCCCATCTTGGCAGCCTATTTGGATATAGGTGGGGAGTTCAATGAGCTAGTAGTGATAGGTGTCATTTGGTGTCCATACAAGAACTTTCCAGTGGTCAGAGGATGCCACAGAGCTCAGTCTGTGCTTAGTGGAGCACTTTCTTATTGGCAGCCGCAATTATATCATGGAGTTGTATTCAGTAGATAGGTGTTAGTGGCATCTTGGAAGAGTAGAAGGGTCCCCCAGCCAGATATCTGACATGCTCGCAGGGACTCTGAGAGGTAGACCATGGGGCCTCATATACCAGTGGTCCGAGCTGGGGCTAGTTTCACATAGGTGGTCCCCCATGCATGGGACCCCATTACGACAGGTGAGAGACCTGGGGACAACATATGATTATTTACATTGTATGTGACAATATTACTCTCGGTGTCTCACTATTCTAGAGGCAACTTGGGTGGCCAGGTATTCACCCACCCATAGAGGTATGGCATGGGGTAGAGTATAGGGCTAGAGAAGTGGCACTCGGGCTAGAACCAAGAGGATCCATTTGATGGTATCGCTCATAATGGATAGGGTAACCCACAGCCACAGGGACTGAGGCCGTAGGGCCTAGTACAAGTAGCCATGTAGCCACCTAGAGGTAGTGTTTTTGAGCAGGGATAGTATTCTAGAGCACCTCAAGGACCAGCCCCTGAGGCACACAGAACCCCCCAGCCAGTGGCATAGAAAGCCACAATAAAGGTGCAATTACAATAGCTCATAGCCAAGAGAGATGCAACCAGAGTGGAAAGAGATGAGGCTCGAGGCTGGTGCATGACAACTGTAGCAGAGTGTGATGAGGCCCAAACTCACATAGTTACTTTACTGTTAGAGTGGGATCAGGCTCAGGCCCCGGCTAGGCTAGGAGATGACAGAGGAGCATGGTAGAGCCAAATCCAAGAGACATTTGGACAAGGGGCACAGATATTGAGCCTCCTACATCATTCCCAGTCATAGGTGTGCATGGTTATTACACAGAGAGATCATGTGTATGCACAATCATTAGGTCTTATTAGCATAGAGGGACAAGACCCACACCGAGCTGCATGAGATGACCACAGAGAGAGATCAAGAGGCTGCCACCTCTAGACATGCCTAGCCTTGGGATGAGTTACAGGTGAGTGACACACTTCCCTTTAGACAACACTCACCTTAGGAGATGTGGGACTTGATACGTGATGCCACTAGGGTTGGTGGTAAGGCCTTCTTCTACATGACTGCATATTACAGAGTGGTTCTACCAGAGAAGCGAGTGGCACTACCATAGTTATCAAGGTCAAGTGCATTAGGCTCTTGATCACAGAGATCCAACCATTCGACAAGATCAGTTAGATACCCTATACCAGAGCAGACGACGAGACTAGTGCCTTCCCATCCTAAAGTGTTTCATCGTCCAGAGGATAGATCTTGGAGCCCCGATGAGGGAAAGAGCTGTGGTTAAGAGCCAGATATTTATTGTATAGATTATTTGATATGTATGCCTCTTATGAAGGATGATTTTGATGTATAGTTATGTTATACATGTATTTTTGATGATTCCTCATGATAAAGGCTTGATTCTTTCAGATACACGCCCCTTTTTATGGCATTATGTATCGATGATGTATTGTATTGAGTACTTATCTGGACATTGTATGTATGTACACAGACATTGTTGATGTATCACCTTTGTACGCCTCAGTTGAAGGCATTTTTGATATAGAGCATAGATTTTGTATCCATTTTTGATATAGATGTATATTTGACACACACACACACACACACACAGATATATATATATAAGGATTACCTTGTTTTGGCTCAAGATACACATGGGTCTGAGATGATGTACTTTATTATTTTTGATACATGCATATAGATGGTTTTTGCTTTTTATTTCAACTCATGGGGAACTAATTGACGATGGGACATGAATCGTATTTAGTATCTTGAGAAGGGCATGCTACTTTGCATTAGATTCGATGCATGTTATATATTTGTGTTTTTGATGCACTTATGCATGATATCAAAATGTATTACTCATGTGATGTTTTTTTGATGCCTAAATAGATGAGATGATATGATGATATTGGTGCGGGGGGAATAGATTTCAGATTATTGGACAACCCCTCTTGCCCCCCATTGATGATACGATATGTGATGATTAGCTTAGCATACATGCATGATGTAAAAACTTAGCATTTTTGTTTATATATGATGTATAGATGATGTTAGATGTGATGATAATGATGGTAATGTGATGTGAATGATAACAAAATAGAGCACATGCAATAAACACAACCAAATGCTAACAAAGAACACCAGGAATTAAATGCAATACACCATGAGTCACCATGCTTTATGAACATGTAACAAACACAACCAAATGCTTTAAGAAAGAACATAATGATTTAACACATTACATCATGATTTCCCAAGGTTATACCACAGTATGCACAAGCAAGAATAAATCTAATCTAAGCAAGAAAAGATGAATCCCAACAAAGTATGCCCAAGCAACAAACAACCCAAAAAGTAAGAATGTAAAACACTATACAAGCAATAAGCAAAGTAAGGAAATAAGACAATGCCAGTAAATGTTTTTGTAAAGATATGTTTTCATGGACTATTTTTCTATTGTTTAGGTTTTGTGAAACAATTTTCTATTGTTTTTGGTGTTTTGTGAAACAATTTTCTATTGTTTTTGTGTTTTGTGAAATAATTTTCTATTGTTTTTGTGTTTTACGAAACAATTTTCTATTGTTTTTTGTGTTTTGTGAAACAATTTTCCATTGTTTTTGTTGTTTTCGAAACAATTTTCTAATATTTTTTGTGTTTTCAAAACAATTTTCTATTTTTTTTGCGCTTTCTAACGGTTTTCCAAAGCTATGCATAGGTAACCAAGAAAGCATGGATGCCCCCCAGGGTTAGATGGGGAATATACAAGGGCAAAATCCATGCATTTATGAACAAGAAGGTGAAGTCATTGGGTTGTCCCCCCAATGTAAGATGGGAAATAATGAAAGACCATACCCCTCACAGATGATTAGTAAGAAGGCAAAGTCAGATCAAAGTTGGAAAGGATGGTGTGAACAAGGAATCTTGAAGGTAGAACCAGGTCTAGACCAAAGACAACTACCCTCCTAATACAAAATGCTTGTGAACAACGAATCCTCCCAAGGCGTTGGAAACTAGTTTTCCACCGAAGGACTTTTCCAAAGTGCCATAATTGTGTGGTTTTCACTAGTGGATGACCTGTTTTCTCTTTTTCTTTTTCTAATTTTCTTGATTTTTTTGTGTATTTTAGATTTTTTGCAACCTGCTTAAGCCATGTTTCAAGCATAGAACCACTTAAGATGCATGGCATTCATGGGCTCCTAGAGCTTATCTCCATTGGGGAGTGCCAGTTTGTATTCCCCTGTGCCGTACTTGGTAACTATGACATAGGGTCCCAGCAAATGTGGTTCAAACTTCCCTTTATTTTCTCATTTTTCTCTGATGTTGAACTGGTTCTCCTTCATGACTAAAATCACCTACCTAAAACTGACGAGGGATGATTCTCTTATTGTAGTTATGGGGAGACTCTGTGTTGATATACTTTTAGGTGGTTAAGAGCATGAATGTGCCTCTCATCTAGTAGCTCTAACTTAGCTAGTCTTGCCACTCGATAGTCTTCATCCTTATCTAGATAGTCTCGAAGAGAGATTCTCAGGGATGGAAGTTTGATCTGTAAGGGGATGAGAGATTCTATCCCTGAACACTAAGGAATAATGGTGTCACACCTGTAGGAGTGTGAATGGATGTTCAGTCATCCCAAAGGGCTAGATGGATTTGCAGGTGCTAGTTTTGACCATGTCTTGCTAACCGTCTTCTCCATAATCCATACCAAAAGTCTTGTTTGTTGCCTCAGCTTTTCCATTACCCTGAGGATGATATGGGCATGGACCATTTTAATTTGATTTGGAACTGTTGGCAAATACCTTTCACAGTTTTGTTCTTAAATGACTTTTCATTATCTGTAACAATGGCTGCGGGAATACCATATCAACATATAATGTGATTCATGATGAATTTAGAAATATATGCTCCTATGACATAGGTTAAAGAGATAGCCTCCACCCACTTTGTAAAGTATTATGTAGTTGTGATGATATGTGTATAACCATCAGATGAGGCAGGAGTAAGTTTTCCTATTATATCAAGTCCCCACTTGGAGAATGGCCATGGGGTAGTGATTGGTTGCAATGGCTATAACAGAGCATGGATGAAATTTCCATACTTCTGGCAAAGCACACATTTTCTAACATAATTACAACAATCAGTTTCCATGGTAGGCCAATAGTAACCTACTCTCAATAGTTTCTTAGCTAAGATTATTTCATTTGTATGTGCTCCGCATACGCCTTCGTGTACTTCCTTGATTGCTCGGATTGAATCCGCAACATCTAGACAACGTAATAGATTCACATCATAGCCATAACGATAAAGTGTATCTCTTAAAAGGGTGTAATGGGCTATCTGGCGAATTACGCTCTACTTTTCAGAACGAGAGATATTGGGATGGAATGTGTTTTCCTTAAGATAGGTGAAAATGGGTTTGTACCGATGGGGAATGGGGACCAACAACCTCACAAGCCAGGTAATATTCTGGCATGCCATACATGGGCTAGCATAGATTATCTACGAAAAATGGCATATCATTATTCCCCGGTGGAATACGAAGCATAGAACCCACCATTGCCATGGCATCCAGTGATCTATTCGGTGCTATTGGGATTTTTTCAAAATTAATTAACACAAAATACTCCTTTAGAGTTTCCACTAACTATTTGTAAGGTATGAGCTTGTCATCCTTAACCTTATATTCATCATTAACTTTCTTAATGATTAACTGTGAATCACCTACAACCTTAACATGGTAAACATTCAACTTGATGGCTAGCTTCATCCCTACAATGAGTGCTTCATATTCTACAATGTTGTTTGTGCAAGGGAAGGCCAGACGGAAAAACCTATGGTATAGGATCACCAGAACGGAGTAATAAGGACTAATCCTACACCTAAACCATGAAACGTAAATGATCCACAAAAAATGTATCTGCCACACAAAAGATTCTTCAATGTAGAGTAAGGATGCATCTGGCAAGTCCAGACTTAAAGGTTTCCATGCTTTGTAAGGGTGCTTCTGCTAGCTGGTCTGCAAGTACTTGTCCTTTAACTAATTTTTTATGGAAAAATTCTATGTCAAACTCACTAAGTAGAACGATCCAGTTAACCATTCTATAGGTGAGGGGCAGGTTTAGACAACAAATACTTGAGTGATTCGACCTTGGATATGAGCTTGGTCTTAGTATTTAGCATGTAATGGTGAAGTTTCTGAAAGGTAAAAACAATGGCCAAGAAAGCCTTTTCAATTTGAGGATAATTAACTTCATAGGTGGATGAGGGTGCAACTTAGATAGTATACCACTTTCTCCTTATGGCTAAGGTTGTATTGGGTGAGTAGCACACTAATGGCATATTGTGTAGCGGGAAATATAGAGAAAAAGTGGTTCTCCCAGAGTGTGAGGCATGAGGAAAGGTGGATTAGCCAGGTATTATTTAAGCAAAGCAAAGGATTGTTGTTGCTCGGGGTCCCCAAAGGAAAGCGACATTTTTTTAAGCAAATGGGTGAATGAGTGACATTTATCTGCAAGCTGGGAGATGAGGTGATGAATGGCTTGAATTTTCCCCTATAGACTATGTAGTTGCTTGATATTCTCAGGTGGAGGCATTTCAGTGATATCAGACATTTTAGTAGGGTCTAACCTCAATACCTCATATTAACACAATGAAGCCCAATAGTTTCCCAGATAGTACACCAAAGACACATTTCTTTCGATTCACCCTAACTTTGTATTCATGCAGGCGTTCAAAGATATGCCATAAAATGATTGGATGATCCTCTCTTGTTTTGGAATTTCCCAAGATTGAACATCTACATAGTCCTCCATGATATCATGAATCATATAATGAAAAATCACTGTCAAGGCCAGCTTGTAGGTAGCTCCTACATTTTTAAGGCCAAAATGCATCACCTGATCGTAGTAAGGTGCCCCAAGGAGTCATAAAATCTCTTTTGTGTTGGTCCTTCTTAGTAATCTTAATTTTATTATATCCCAAAAAAACCATCCATGAGTGATAGAATTTCATTACCTTGCTGTTGAGTCAACAATCATATCAATGTTGGGAAATGGAAAATCATATTTAGAGAAATCTTTATTGATGTCCCTAAAATTTGTGTAGATTCAGATACCGATAGGTTTTCTTCTAGATAGGAACAATGTTTGATATCCATTCAGATTAATCAATTGGTCTAATGAATCTGGCTACAAGCAATCTTTCCAAATCTTCTTTAACCAACAAGGCCACTCTTGGGTGGCATCTTTTGGAGCTTTTGTTTGATAGTCTTAGCGTCTATGTGCACAACTAGGTTTTGCATGACAAAAGTTGGATCTAAGTCGGGCATGTTTTTATAAGACCATGCAAACACATCAATTAAATCTTGCAACAGCATAGTGAATGTATTTTTTTCTCTAGCTGAGAGTGATGCTACCAATTTTTACCATCTCGGGATCTTCTTCTCTACCAATATTGACATCAATGGTTTTCTTCGAATAAATTTTTTGATAAATCCTCCATATGCGTAGGATCAGGAGGAAGGTTGAGATCTTCATCCAAGGATGTCCTCCACGAGATTTTCATCTTTGGCGTGGTCACTTTGCTTGTCCCTTTGATTTTATTATTTATTTATCAGCCAGTGCCTCAAAGAGGTTTTCACTGTGTGACTTGGACTTTGATTTTTGCCAACGCTTTTCTTTAGAACTTTTTCCCTCATTTTTCTTTAAATTTTACTGACCACAACGTTCAGCCTCCTCACCGAAGTAGGCGTAGGTATCTAAGTTGATAAAGAAAACCTTCTTATGATCCCCAATGGGAATTGTATCCCTTATGCCCATGAAATATGCAATAGCCTCATCGTTCTTGAATAAATCTACTAGCATGTGACGTTGTTGGTCCCATTTAGCAAGGGAGGGGTATACAAGGTCAAGGGTTAGTTCTATGGGGGTTAAGGTTAGGAAAGTGTTGTTCATGAAAAGGTTAGTGGAGGCCAGACCCTCATATTGGCTACAATGGGAATCCATATCATTGTCTCGATAGTCAGAATTATCGTCATGATTTGAACAAGTCGCATCTTGATCATTGGGGTGTGCCAAATAAGGGTGAATCACAATGCCATATTTTTATATTTTGAAATGTGGTGGAGGGACTGGTTCTCTTTGTCCTTGTTCATTCCTCCAACATCCTATGCCTTCGTAGCCCATGGAGTACATCATTCTGCTAGATTTTTTAGATTCTAAGGTTCAATAAAAGGATGGTTGAGTGTCCTCAGGGACCCAATTTGTAGGTGGATCAAGCAATTTCTCCTCAGCTAACAAGCCTCTAGGTAGGAATGACCCAATAGTGTGTTCCTCTCTAGGTCTCCTGAAGCAGTAGCTGGGTCGACGTCTAGTCTTGGGTGATAGTGAGAGGTTAGAAACCAAGAGCACTTGTTGTACATTATACTCCCAAGAGCCATATTCCAGAATTTTCGTCTCACATGAACCAAATGGAGATGTTGAAGTAGATGCACCATGAGCGCAAGAACTAAGAGAATCTGAATCTACTTGGGATTCCATGGCCTCAGACTAGAGAGGGACAACTATATTTGTGGAGGGACATGTGTATGTACCCTTTTGTGCAAAGCTATTGCGATCTCTATAATTAGCAAAAGGATCTAAATCTCTTGGTATCATAACTATATGTCCCTCATGCTTCAACTTGATGCATTGATGAAATGTTGATGGCATGGCCTGCATGGCATGAATCCATGGTTGGACTAGAAGCATGTTATATGGAAGTTCCAAGTCTAGGACGTGAAACTTTGTTTGATCACAAGTGGGACCCACCTCCATGGGTAGCGTGATGGTCCCTATTGATTCCCTTTCCACATTTTCTTATGCGGTAATAGTGATATAATATGGGACTCAAGGTCTTCCTCTGTATGTCCCAATTGTTTGAATAACTTAAGCATGTAGATGTTCAAACTAGATCCATTATCCACAAGCACCCATTTGATTTTCCTATGGGTGACAACTACTTCAATGTATAAGGGAAGATTATGTGTAGGATTCTCTTTAGGGATCTCCCTATGGTTGAAAGTGAGATGCTCACTTGGTGCAATGTTTGCCACTGTGGGTTGAAGGTGCGTAGGATCTACTTCTAAAGGCACGCCTAACCCCTGAAGATTTTGGTACAGAATGTCCTCATGCACATTGGATATCTTGAGAAGATCTATGTTCAAAATATTAGCAGATGTCTTCTCAAGTTATTCTAAAAGGTTATATTTACTAGTTTGTAGGGTCAATGGAGAGGGTTCTAGAATGACGAGGTGGGTAGGCCTTATTACCACAACGCAGTCATTTCCCTTGATTTGGATAGTATTGACACAGTCAGCAGGAGAGTGAATACAACCTATAAGTGAATCGTAATGATTTTTATCTCTTTTGGTATACAAGTAATTTGTGGCTTTATAGGTTTGGGATGACTCTCCCCAATCCGAATTTGTCTTTTCCGATTAATCATGCTTGGGGAATGGTTCTTTTTATATCCCCATTTTCTCATTAGGTGTTTATGTTTTTCCAGGTTTATCCACCTCTATCTCCCCATTGTCAATGAGGTCCTGAATATAGTGGCGAAGCTATAGAAATTTGTCTTTCTTATGTCCTTTAATGCAATGCATTTCACAATATTCATGATCCTTATACCATGAAGGTTTAGGAGCATTTTCGTTTAATGGTTGTGTTGTAGGATAGGTCATCATGTGGGCCGCATCCAACTATTTTTGTATGACTGACAAGGGTTCATTGAGAGAGGTGAATGTTCTTTGCTTTGGTGGTGGTTAAATTGGGCCCTTGGTTAGTTTAAAAGGTTGACCATTTTGGACCATTTGAACACGTTTGGAATTGGTGATTCCATCTCCAACCACATTTTTAGTTTTGTTAAAGATCTTTAGATTTTTCGTGGGTTTAGCACTTTGGTTGTCCTTAGATTCGTTTTTAGGGGTGCCTTTGGTAATGAGATCCTTTTCTATCTGAATCCCTTTCTCGATAACCTCCTCAAAATTATGAGCACAATGCATTTGGAGGTGGAAAGCTATATCCAGGTTAAGATTGTGAATGAAAATATTAACTAGCTACTTTTTGGGGAAAGCACAAGGGAAGCGACTAGCTATCCCTCTCCACCATTGGAGGAAACTGGTGAAGGTTTCATTTGGGTGTTGCTTGGCCCCATACAAGTCTACCATGGTGACATCACTCTCTATGTTATATGAGAAGTGACGCACGAATCTTTATGCCAATTCTGGCTAGGTGAAAATTGATCCTTGTGGTAAGCGCATAAACCACTCCATTGCTTGACCTCTGAGAGTCTTGGGAAAAATTATGATGAGGTAGTTGTCACTAAAAGACACCTCTTGACATGCCATGTAAAAATATTTAACATGATCCCTTGGGTCTCCTTTTCCTTTTTATTTGTCAAACTTTGGCATATCAAATATCTTTAGAAAGGGTTGAAGGGTAATTGTCTTGTCAAAAGGATAGGAGCATAATTTTTCGTATTGCTATTTCTTGATGCTCCCTATATTGATATTTTGTAACCTTGCGAGCGTCGTTTTCATGGACTGAACTTCTTGTGTGAGTAATTTTTTTTTAGTGGGAGAAGTAGGGATGTAAACATGATAGTACCCTATGTCTTCTTCTCCTTGGATTTCTCGATGGAGTTCATTGATTTTAACCCTAGGCCTCAAGTTTTGAACGTTTTTGTTTGTATATTTCTGTACATGGGAAGTAAGCAAAGCAAGTTGTTGGCTTAGGTTACTAATTTTTTGTTGGATTATGGCTTGGTTTGTTGTTTCTTCTTCTAAAGGTTCCTCCTCCTCATATTGTGGAGGTTCTTCTCATGTCTCATGTTCTATCTTATTTCTTTGTGGCACTTTGATAAAGGGAATTCTATGCCTGACTAATTTATCATTTTCTGCATAAGAGGTAGAAGCTTGTCTATGCATTAAAATATATTCCATATTAATAAGGGGATGTTCTTCCTTAGTAGTGTTATTCACAGGTAGTATTGTTTCATTCTTGATGGGAAATTTGGCCCCTAATTCCACGACCCATGCCAACACTCTATCTTTGTTTTTGAGAATAAACTCATCTAGTAGAGTGTGGTCAAAATCAAATTCTGCACCTAGTGATTCTAATTCATTTCCACTATGATCGACCATTTCTTCTTTTTCCTTTTTTATAGAAAAAAGTGGTCCTAGGTCATGTCCAATGAAGGGGTTTGACCCTTGTCTGTTAGAGGCTTCCCAAGCTTGCGCTTGTTGTTCCTCATATGTTTGTTTCTTTAACCCTAGACATGTTTTAGGAGCCATGTTTTTGTGATAGTTTCACTAGGGTGAGTTGTAAATGTGTTCAAAGCTTAGTGATCACCCCTAAGTGAAATGCAAGATATTTTTGTTAAGAGTATTAATAAATCAACAATGTGAGAATACGAATGTGATAGAGTGATAAATAACCAGTGACACACGTGTTTGGTATTAAAACCTGATCAAATGAAGTACCTCCTAGACTATGTTTCAAATAGTATTTTGCATCGAAATATGATTAACAAGATGTTTTCACTTATGCCCATTTCAAGGGAATGAACAAAATGTAAGTAAATACAAGAAGTCAATGTGACCTCCCATCCAATATATACGATAAGCGAGCTCAAACTCGATTAAGACCTATATCTCAAAAAGTTCCAATTAAAATTTGTAAATGACACAACAATATCACCAAGATATGTTAACCCACTTTGTAAGAAAGTGATGTATTGATATCAAGGTGTTATTGATATAACACACACAAATGCTAACACCTAACACTCTTTGAAATCGAGGTAATAATAGAACCAAACTAAAAATCTCAAACTATAGCTTGGAATAGTTAAAAATGTGTGTAGTGTAACCTTACAATTTAGGTATTTATGTCAAGTTTACAAGAAACAAGACGTAAATATCAAAATTGTAGTGATACGATACAAACAAGCTAACTCCTCTAAGGAAGTCCATGGTGATGAACCATGCCTAACTAAAATTATGATCTTGACATGGGTATCAAGATCACAATGGCTACTAATGACACGAATACACCTCTGCACACTTTAGACATTTAACTTACCAAGTCACAAACATGGACGGGCGTAAACGGACATAAAAGTGAGAGAGACAGTCGATTGGTAACAAAAATGTATTCATCCTTCTTTTGATCAACAAAGTGTTAACAAAATGTGAAGGAAACAAATCACAAAAGGATGAAAAATGTTGGCTTCACTTCGCAAGATTTTTGCCTCGCCCTAAGGCAAGTAAAAAGTAGGCGAAAGTAACATGTCACATGTTTCGCAATGAAAATATGGTTCACAACTCAACACTATTTTAGAATGGTCAAACTGGGCTCCTGGCCAAAGTATATCCTCCTAGGTGGTTCTCTCATCCTAAATGCTGCAAAGATTATCCACGAGTGAGATGATTTTCCCAAAAAGTCACAATGACTAGTTTGGGAGTATTGGGAGTAGGGACCACTTGTAAGTCTATCTCACAAAGGATTTACTAGTCAAATAGGTAGTGCCGAGTACTTCCTGTTTCATCCATAAGGTTCCCTCTTACATGGAGTACTTTGGGGTTCTTGGAACCACCCCCATTATTGTCGCTTAAGGTGTTATGCCAAACGGGTTATGTTCTAGTTGAGCAGAGAGGGATGTACCATTTTCTGAAACCTATAATACAATGTTTTGAATATGTTGTTCTTTTTAGCTTTTTTAAATAGATGTGGTTTGATCGAACACTGTTTAGCAACTTGTATAACAATTTTATTATTAGTTTTCTGACTTTTGTTTCGATTCCTCCATTCTTTGACAAGAATTTTGGTCCTGTGTGACGATGATTAGTAGTTTTCCATCAAAAGAGAAGGCATCATTCCTGATTCTCCAGATCATCCAAGGATGCAAGATAAGTTCATACATGATGTCCTCACAAATCCCAAAAGATAACCAAATGGAACAACACTTTAATTCAACAATGCCCTAAGGGACGCGAGGGAAGAGCATATGCGATCTTAATCTTATAAGTAAATGATGCAAAAAAATTACCTAATCAAATACAAACATGTACAAACAGCCTGCAAAGATAAATATATGATTAGATAAACCTACAAGAATGTTAGCACATCAACACATTAATGTCAAAAAATACAAAAGGATGCCAGTGCCCCTTTTTCAGTGCCTGCATGCGGGTTAGGGTGTATGCACCACCAAAGGTTGTTTTCGGCACACAGTGTACTTATGCCACTTGAGAGACATGTGCGTCATGAAAATAGTGCTTGCGCCCCTAAAATAATACCTACGCCACTCTGTGGAATTTTTAGATCTATTAAACACCTACACCACCAGAGAGGTGTGTGTGCCATGAAAACAACATATGCGCTACTATGAGAAAGCAGACAGAAAAATAGATAGAATAACCACATTACCAGAAAAATATACATGTGCCACTAAAACCACATGTGCACCCTGGTTAGTGTGTGTGTGCTGATATGATAGGTTTCAGTGTTCAGTGAAGGTACAGTATGAAACAACGTGAGCACCTAAGTTAATGCACCTGCATGCTAGTTAGGGTATGTGTGCAATGGTTAGTGCGCATGTGCCAGGGGTCGGCAGATAGAATGAAAAATTTTAACAGTGCACTTGCACCACCAGATAGATGTGTGCACCCTAAAAATCATGCCTATGCCCCTAAAATTGTGCCTTCGCCAGACCTGCAACCAGAATATAGCAAAAATGTAGAAAACTTCATAATATCTCTAAATTTTGACAAGTTAGTTTAAGAATGGAAATAATCCATTAAAATTAAGGCCATGAACATGAAGTTACACATATCAAATGAGAAAAAATTCCAAGAAAATGGACATTAATTACTACATTTGCATATCAATAGTTAGCCAAAAAAATAAAACTTAAACTAAACTGCCATGGGACTTAGTGTCCCACTGGGCCTGCCAAATGTGTGCAAGTGTTTCTACAAATTTAACCAAATTTAAAGCAAGAAAGCTACCACCTAAAAATAGCTTCCTAACCTAGCTAAAAATGTGAAAATGTACACCATCACAATGAGGAAGTGAGTAAGTCCTACCATTTAAACATTAATAACCTTGAACTTAATCAAAACAAAATGTATATGCATGAACTCTATTTCCCTTTAATTGCCTAAATTAAACATTAAAAATGGACCTAAATAGTACAAATGGCAATCAAATCCATGTTTGCTTGCTTTGATCCTTCAATGGATGTTTGGGTGTGAGGCTTAACTTTTCAAGAATGGAGGATGGAAGGTTCAAGAATTACAAAAGGCTATTAGTGCTAGACTATGTGTTTACTTTTGTCTCTTGAGACATATAGGTGTCGGTATAAAGGTAGGGGGAGGGCTCTCTATATAGCCCAAAGGATGGAGGACTCAACACATCCTCTTGAATGTGGGATAAATGGAGATGTAGAGTTAGTTATGGATAAGGGGGGTTTAGATGGGGTTGAGTTAGCTTTAGGAGGGTTTAGTTTGTCCTCAAGTTGCTCATGTGGATAAAGGGGGTGCATTAATTAATCAAGATGATTAATAAATACATGTGCAAGCTTTTATAAGCACTTTTAGATGCATTTTAGTGTGATTTAGACCATTAGGAAGGAATTCAACCAATTAAATAGAGATTTATTGATTTAATGAGAAGGGAGACTAATTAATTAATAATAATTAATTAGACTAAATAGAATGTGTTGATTATCGAAAGGTTGTTAATTAGGGTATGTGTTGGATAGGTGACTTAATTAATTAGTTTAATGTAATCAATTAACGACAATGGAAGAGAAGATTTGTGCTAATGACAATATGTCGTCAATTTGTGGGAAAGGAGATAATTAGCAGAATTTAAGTATTTAAATTGCTTAGGGATAATTATAGGTGTCTACAGATATAATCCAATATCTTCGGATTATGGCCCTTACTGATGAAAATAATATTCTTTAAAAGAAGATACTTCATGATTCCAATAGCAATATTTCTCATACATGGTCAATTAAAGTTTAATGGATAAAGAAATTCCTTGAGGGTGCCGCCATCAAGATGTAAAATGTTATACAAAAAGAAGAGTATTAAAGTGTGAGATATTTATTGATCTTAGAGCCCTTCATTCTGATCTCTTTTAGAAAAAATCACCCAAATAGAACTCACTAGATCAGATCAAGGAGTATTTAAAGAATCTTATCAAAGAGGAATTATACAAGATGGAATATAAATAAGGATAAGATGGAGGAATTTTCCAAGCTAAATATTCTAATAGTGGAAGATTTAAAAGTCTTAGCTCAATTAGGAGTAATGAGTTCAGAAAAGGATAATTCTCTAGAAAGATGGATGGTTAATGCCACCAACACCATTGTATTGAAGAAAGAAAAAATATCAATTACTATGATAAAATTCTAGATGCACATGTTGAGATCAAAAGTTCTAGCTTCTTCCATTTACTCTCTTCCTTCTTTTAGCACTGAACTTAGCTAATAGTTATATTTTTTCATTGAGTTTTTTTTTGAAAAAGAAATATTAATTACAAAATTATTTTATAAAAGTGACTTAATAATTTAACTTCTTAGTCACTTAATTAATAATTAGTTAGTTTAGGTAGTTTTCCCCACCTCTTTCCTATCTAAGGCTTCAATTTAAGTTGTAAACGGGTTGGATACTAGTTACTTGATGAAAAGGATTAAATTTTGAATATATAAGAGAAATTCCCTTTTTCCTCTACTTATTTATATTTTCTCTTTCTCTATTATAGTTTATTTCCTTCACGATTTATGGGTTGTGAAAAATTAAACTTTGATTTCGTATTTTTTTACTAACAGTCGTTGAAATTTGAGCTAACATACATCTTATTTAGAAAAATCAATCTCCATTATATGTGAATATGTGTATTCTAAAGCCCTTTCCACACATAGAAATAATATGACATATATTTGCTTCTTATTTGAAACTTTTGTTTTTCTATATTTCTTTGCATTAATTATGTTTCTATCTTAACCTCTTTTCTTTGTATTAAAAATTATATGATTGTATAATGTTACTAGAATCCTCAATAGAGATTTCAAAAAATGGATATTTTTAAAATTTCAGGACTAATTTTTGTTTGAATATGGTAGAATCCCCATCGAAGAGGAGGAATTGTTGTCCCATGGACTTCTAATAGCATAAAAACCTATAATATTTACATTGAATAGGTTTTTGGTACATGTAGTGGGGAACGTATGTTCTTTTGAGTAACAGCCACAAAATATTGTTCCTGAAATCTGGATAGTAAAGTGTCTGAGATGAGTTTTAAATATAGGTTGAGCATAGATATGTCAGGGGTTTGAGAGCACAAGGAATAGAAGATCCTTATTTCTAGTTTGAGCAACAAAATTCTTTGAGGCTATCTCGAGAAAGAGGGGAAAAGGAAAGAGATCTACAAAGACATCTCTAGTAGAAAGGAAATATGCATTTTCATGTAGAGTAAGTATTAATGGTGTGAGTGGTATTTTCCATATTTTATTTAATTATTAGGTGTAATACCACCTCACTAGGTGATTCATCTCACTTAGGTGGGAGCATGGATTAGGTGGGTGGTGGTTGTGAGACTGGAGATGAGGATGATAGGGTATCTTTATTGGAGGTCAATGTAGTGATTTTAGAGGATAAGAAAGGTTCATGGTTATGTAATAAGGAAACACTAATTGGTGAGATATATACTAATACTGGAGAGAGAGATGGGCTCGTTTATAAACTCACTACTATTCAGGTAGAGCTTACATAGTCCAAGGATGATATGGACACATATATGTGGAATAATGAGGCCTTGCAAAAGGTGTGTGGAGTGATAGGCCCGTTAATATTAGGGGTTAATTTATAGGCTACCATATCTAAGACTAATGGATAGATGGGGCCACCTAGTGATGCAAGTTTGACTAATTGATAGGCCTTATGTGATGATATTTTATATTATGAGGATATAGTGATGCATAATCTTACAAATGATTCTTGTTATATTTAATTTTTGGCTAAATGATGACTGGTTCTTTTAAGTAGTGTTATGAGTGTGGGTCAACTTCCTAGAGTCCCAGGTGAGGGACCATGCATGGGCCCAAGAAATTATAAGGGGAGTACCACCTGAGTGAGTCTCTAATTGATGGACATTCAATTCACTAGATAGTTTCCTTGATATATTTTGATGTATATATATTTTTATTTAGGAGGCTTGTTTGATGTTGTATATATTTGATATTTGATAACGTATAAACATTGTTGATTTTAATATTTTAGCTATGTTTTTAGTTTTCTAATCATTGTAGTGTGATGGATATAAATGTAGTTCATGATGATTTATTTAATGAGTTTAGTTTTTATTTTTATATGGTGAGTTATGGATGTATGTGAAATGTATATTATTAGATTAGCGATGTTTGATATGATATTAATGATTCGGAATATGTTTGTGAAAAAATGACAATATTTTTGTTTGATTAATGCATGAGAAAATGGATAATAATAAAATGTGATATATTTGCTTCCTTACTACTCTAGACATATATATGGTGTATGATGGTAAACTTGTCTTATACCAATTACACTACAAATGTGGATTTGTAAATAATGTTAACATAAAACTAACAAGAGTTACTTATACTAGGATCATTAATGGATGTGGGATAGTTGTGCCTATCCTTTTATGACACGAGAAAGATTTTTGTGTAGCTATCAAAATTAAATGTGTTCTTTTAATCCTTGGTTTTTGTCCCATTTTTATTATATCTCACAATATGATCGATGTGGGAAGCTTATGTTTTATGAGAGTAATGATCAATGCAAGAATATTTCCTGGTATAGTTTCTTTTTTATTTTTAATATGAGGGTTGATCGAAGCGGGAAGCCATTTTTATTTATATTGATCAGGTAACCAACCTTTGAGGGAATGGTCTACGATTTTATTGTATATTGATTTTATGGTAGCCATCCTTAAAGGGAGTGGTATATGAATTTATTTGAAATATTTTTTCTGTATAACCATCCTTCAGGGGATTGGTATATGATTGGATCCATCCCATTTAGTTGAGGAAAATCTTAGGTAACCAATTAGAAGCAGATAAATAAGCATGCAAACTATACCTATGTCTATATCATGTCATTAAAGAGGATTAGATAAGGGATGATGAGTTTAATGATAGTGGGGTTCCTTGATTGTAAGAAGGGAAATTTTCCATTAGGAAAATGCTATGAGAATAGATATGGTGTCCATATTTAATGTCATGAAAGGTATGCTAGTGGAAAGCCACATAGCTCCAAATCATTACAAGGATGATAGGATGTGTGGGATGATGGATAGAGATCATAGTTTAGATAGGGTATAGTGAGTCGATATTTTAACAGTAGAATAACCCTAAGTGTAGGGATTTAAGAGGATTATTTTTAGGTTTACAATAGAGGGAGTCTAAATGATAATCCCCAAATCTATATTTATGTGTTTTGGTATATCAATTTGCACTCATGAAAATGACATGCAAAAGTGTGGGAATGAAGTCCCTACTCTATGAAGGTGAGGCTGTTTTTATTGAAAATCAAAATTGTATTTACACTTGTACATTCAAAATTGTATGTGGGGGTGTTGTGGAACATCAATGGAAAGAAAAGTGAACAAGGGAGATGGAATGGAATGAAGGAAAGGAATTTAAAGGAATGAAAGGAAGGAACATGTACGAGTTATGTAAACACAGAGCCTAATATCACATGGAGAAGAACAAACAATAACTAACACAAATTAAACAAAGTTTGAATTAGCTAAACGAGAATGAGTAAAAGGGAACACACATGAGAAAGTAAATAGGAGATCTTGATCACTATCAACAAGAACAACAACTTAATTACGTTGACACTAAGATCAAATACAATATTTGCACGCAAGATTTAAACATATAACATGTAATGAACATAAGAACATCAAATATTACAAGAGACAATGAATGAGACACAAAGTTCATATTTCATTAACTCCAAAATGTTTTCACAAAAGAACACAAATTTTCTTCCTGAAACAAAGCTTGCACATAAAAGTATTTTCTTCTCCTCTCTCAAAGTCACCCTTTACAAATGAGCCCCTAACTTCCTTTTATAATGCAAAAGTTGGTTACCAATTTTTTACAGTTTAGATGATCATTAAATAGGGCACTTAAGTGACTTGTGAATTTTTCAAATTTAATAAAAAAAACTAAAAATAGAAATATCTTAAGTCGTCAACAACTTTCCAAAAGCAAATAACAACATCCTTTTCTTAAAAATACACTTCTAAAATATACAATTATAACTAGTGCTTTATCCGTTGAAATGGGGTCCACCTATCTCAAACATATGAGAAAAGGACTCTCCACTTCATTAGATACTAAGAAAAATGATCTCCTTAAACCATGAGTGAAGATATGATCTGCCACTTTCTCCAATTGAAATGATCTTAACCTTCCCAATGTTTTAAACATATTTTATTCTTCTGGAGGTTCATTTGGTTAAAGGAGAGCCTCACAAAAACCTATAATTCCAAAATCCTACCTAGCATATCATTCATATTATCCATATTTGATTGAGAATTCTCAAACAATTTTTTCAATTTGACCCAAGGCTCCGTTGATCCTGAAGTTAAATTAATGGTGGGAGTATACATGTCCTTAAACAATTGTGAAAATTGTTCTTCCACCTATTCCGATGTACACCTTTCACTATGTTCATTTATGAGGTTGCAAGGGATATCAGCTATGAATTCTTAAATCAAGGTGAGTTAAGTGAAGTATTCATTGAATTCACTTTCATAACAGATCATATAATCCTTGAGAAGTGTATTATTTTATTTAAGATGCACACACCAAAGAATACGTGTCTCTCGATGTTCAAATTTGAGAATTCCTTCAATGGCTAAAACTGAGGATTCCATACTTTTCATCTCTTGTACAATGGGCAATATCTCATCCAAATTTGATATGTTAGAAACAAAATTTTCCTTGAAATAAAGAATTGGATCAAGATACACACTAACATATTCATGGATCTTAACCGTTGTTTTGATCATCTTTTGGCCTAAAATGAGAATATTTGAAATCCAAATTTTAGTGACATAGCCCAATGTGTTTATTTATTTTGATAAATTGATATTTTATTCATCAGGGGCAGCTATTGCATCATGTAATGGGAAAGGTGATGATATGGGATTTATCAGATGTTGAAAATATTCCACCAATTGATTCTTTTCATCCTTGAGCTAAGATTTGTGAGACTTATATTTATCAAGTCTCTTTAACACGATATCAATTAAATCTCGAGCCATCACCATGTCACTTTCCAATGTGGACCTCCCAAGTCCAAGTCTGGAAACTTCATAATCAGAAGATGTCATGACATCATGCTCCTTGTCAACTAGTGGGATGGATAGATCCGCAAACCTATTTCCATCACTATTAACCATTATTGGAGAAAGTGCCTTAGACTTCTTGAGAATGATGTTATTTGAAAATTTTAAAAGGGAACCAATATCAATGTCAATTTCCTTTATAACCCTATTCCTTTTATTGACTTCACAATCAACCCAGAAAGGAGTATTATTCACTATTTCTGAAAACAAAATCCTGGAGCTCGAAGTAAGATTCTCATTGTTCTCGACATCATGATATTCTATAGTAATCCTTTCCATAACTTTTATTTGAGGAGAAATAACCTTGATATCCACCTCCTGATCATTTAGGAGATTTTAGTAAATCTCTTCATGAACTATAGGTTCCGAAGTGTTCGATATTTGGACTACCTACATCTGAGTGTATTCTTCTGTAAGGTATGGCTGAGGATCATAGGACACAAGCTTCTGATAACTATCAAAAATGTGAGTAGAAGAATCTCTACTAGAAGTAGAAAATCTTGATACATGCTCTCTTCCTTCACTGGGGCTTTCTCATTTTTCTCCTCATGACACATTATTCAACAGAGTGGATTTTTGCAACCACTCCTTTCTTACTTGTTGTGTATGATTGAATGTCACGAAGGTTGATCAATAATTTTTGAATTGAGACCTTCTCGATTTGGAAATTTTTGTGACCCTAAAGTATGATATTTAATTGATTATAACTTGAAAATTTCTCTGTTATATCAAGATATGCTTCTTTCAAGGATCGGTTGATTCTTGATATCAAGATAAAATTCATCTCTTTTGGTCCAATTAATTCAGGGAAATGGGGTATAAGAAACTACATCATATGAAGGATTAATAACATATTCATCATCATTTATGAATGAATCTGGAGGGTTCTTGATATGAAAGGCCTTGATCTAAGCAAGTGTTAGGTGAGAAAACTCTTTTCTTCTTAATTCATGCTCGTCCAAACAGGAAGCCTAGAAATCTTCCATGGTATGGTTATGTTGATACTTCTCTCCAAGAATTTTTTACATATACCCATTGATATCAAATTGGGTTCGCTTCACATATGGATGAATTGTGATGAGGGAAAACACTTTTTCCATAAGTTGTGCACTAGAGAGATTTGGACATAGGTATTACTTAATTTGGATTGGGAAATGAATTTTTGAGTGATGCTCGTTACTGAGAAGATAGTGAACTTGGACTAGTTGTCATGGAAGCTCAATTAATGTCCATTTATCACTGATGTACTTAGGAATTTTCCATGGAGTGCCTAAAAATCTGCTTACGAGAATGTAGGAAAAATATTAAAATTTAATAAACCATGTTCCCCATTGGGAAATGAAATTCATGGCTTCTTTAGAAAATCCTTCCTTTGTATTCTGATTTAGGTTCCAAATCATGCCGAAAGTGAATACATCATTGAATATTTGGAAATGGTGAGAGATATTTTTGAAACTTAGTTGCGGATAGTAACGGAAGACAATATTTGATGGACCCATGACTCCTCACATTTCTAGTCCCAGAAACAACTTTATTCTCACCACTATGTAAGTCAAATATGATGTCTTATAGTAGCAACCTTTCATATAAAATTTGATCAATTGCTTGTGAAGGGAATCACTAATGATGATCGCTCAATCCATAAAATCTATATTTGAAATGATGATATAGATAAATTGATATATCCATGGGTGGAAAATGTTGGAAGAGGGTAAAAAAAAATCGACTTAGGAGATTAATCATGTCCCCGATTTCTTCCCTAAACTCAATGTGATTCAGTTCTTCAGGAAGCTAGTCAATTTGAGTCCTCTTGGTAACTAACCAGTTGTTATTAACCATCTTGATCTAGATGAGGGGTTATTCATTCTAAAATTATTGTGTTGATTATTGAGTGATATCCACATTGTAAGGGAATTCAGGTATACTAAGTAATTCCCTAATGTTCTCTCATGTGATTAAGAGGAAAGGATCGTGATTATCTTTAAAAAACATTTTTCTCTCAGGATCATAATTCTCTGTGCAAGTGATAACCAGCTCTAGAAACTGCACTAAGATAGGAAATGTTGTTTCTTGGGGTAAACCACTATGGTAAAGCCTATAAGAGAATATGGTTTTACGTTAAGCTTTCACCTGATCGTAGAATTGTTGCACATTGATGTGACCCAAATTTGTATCAGTGATATCGTCATATGCCGATTTGATTGAACTGCGAGGTATGATTCCTTGGAATTCATACTTGAGCATGGATTTGTTTGATTTCTCCACTAACTTTCTTGATCTTCCTACAAATTTATTAGATTTTTTAGACATTATGAATTCTACTAGAAAATTACTCAGGCATGTAAAACAATGCAAAGGGGTTCATGTATCAATCTCTGAAACTCCCGTCAATGCCAGAAAAATATGATTAGTTTTAATAATAATAATATTATTATTATTTTAAAATAATAATAATAATAATCGGTGTCGGTTAAAAATTTTTTATTCTGGTGAAAAAAATTTATTTATTTAATTTTTTTAAACAAAATCACTCGATTTTAATATTCCTAATTTTTATCTAATTTGTCACGGAAAATTATCCTTGGTATGCTTGACTCATAACTTCTTGTTTACTTGAAAATTGCCTAATTTTAATGACCATGTACTTTGAGATTTACTTCTTCTTTGTGATATTTTGATCGATGCGTGACTATATTTGCTAAATCCTCCTAGAAATTCATTGATACTCCTAGGGAAAACATGGAAAATCTTGGAGAGCGTGTGGAAAATATTTGTTGAATGTTTTAACTTTCCTTCTGAAAATGTGTGGAATATTCTTATCTTCTTGTGACTCTTTTCCCTCCTAAGCGTGGAGATCTTACATCTATTCTTTCTTTGGACTGTTATGCTTTGATTTGCTGGAAGATTTTTTTATGCTTTGTGTGGACTATTCTATTCTTCCTAAGCATTGAAAAGTGTTCTCTCTTAGGTTGTGCATAGCCTCCTTTGGACTAATATTGCCTCATATTCTTTCCTTCATGTTGATTCTTCTTTAGAATGATCCTTGGAAAATGCATGGAGGAATTCTTTATCTCTCACACCTAGTAATAGCTCTCCCATGGGTAATGCATGGAAGGAGTTCTCTACCTCTATTTTTTATTTGGCTCTATGATGACAAAATGCATGGTATATTCAAACCACTCCTTCCTTCCTCTTTGCTATGTGAAAACTTGTTTCTCTTCTCTAAATGTGTTCCATTCAATGTGTGAATACTCCCCTGTGGACTGTTTTATCTTTTCTTTGATTTAGATGGTTTTTTCTCCTAATAAACGTGTGAAATATTGTTTGACTTGCATTAGATTCTAACTCTCTTTCTTTTAAATTCTAGTGTAGATTTTCCTTGGATTGCGTGGAAACTTATGTGGAGTGCATGTGAATCTCCTTTGTTTTTGTCTAGACTATTCTCCCTCTCAAAATTCTAACAACTCCTCCCTCCACATTGGTCTTCATCCTATTGCGTAGAGATACACATGAAATAATTTTGGTGTGGAAACTTGTTCCTTCTGCTTCCTATGCATGGAATGTAAATGTTTCCTTTAGGTGGAGATCATCTTCAATATCCTTTTCTTTATACCTTATTCTTTCGCTTGCATTGAAACTTCCACCAATGTGTAGGTTTTAAGAACTCCCTGTGAATGTGTGGTGATTCATTGCTGGATGTGATAAAATAATACTCTGAGACGTTCCTCCAGAAGAAATAAGAAGAAATTGGAAAGCTTCACATGACTTCTTCAAATGATTTTGACGGAAGGATTTGATGAGGATTTAGGAAGCTTCCTCGCCACCATTTCTTATTCATCATGTTAAAATAACTTCCCTCTTTCTTGGGTAGTGGCATAAATTGCCAGGGTGAAGTGGGGAAATAAATAGCCATTTGCTAGTGAAAATGGTAAGGCGGGATAGAAATCCCCATTTTATTTCCACATGTGGGAAATAGGGATATTTTGAGCACATTTATCAAATCATTGATTAAAAATCAGTGAAAGAAATCACATGAGTGGGAAATTAAAATAAAATTTCCAGGGAAGGGGGAATCCGGGTCCGGGAAGCCAATTTGGCATTCTCGGCAATTGGAAGTGAAATTTTATTTTTCCCCCAACAATCAAAATAAATCTTGTTGAATGAATTTTAATTAATATTTATTTAATTAAAACCCCCAAAGTTATTAAAAATTGACTTTATCAAACAAAGAGTAATTAATTAATTAAATATTAATTAATTAATATTCCACGCAGTTTAAGACCTGGTAGGAGGAGTTCTCACCCAAAATGGATGAAACGAAGAACAAAATGATCATAACAATGAGACAATTGCAATTAGAGAGATAAATCATGCAAACTAACACTTTTGAAATTTTTTTAAATTTTTATTAATTTTGTGTAGTTAAAATTAGTTGATAATAGCTGGCTCTTATTGGGGACAAGGACTTTATGGACACAATAATAGACCCAGACCAAAATATAAATGAACATGATTCCAAAAACGATGGTGGAAAAAAATAGGATGAGACAAGAGAGGAGACCGAAAGATGGGGAGAATAAACAAACGAAAATCCTAATTACCTATGTAAATACGGGGAATAACCCGTTTTCAATTTTGGTAGTGCTTGTGATATTTCCCATTGTAGGGAAAAGGTAAATGAGTTCCATCAGGATATGCCAAGTAATAGGTGCTATCTCCATAGAAATTTCTGATATTGAAAGGGCCTAGCCACAATGAATCAAACTTCATGTGCTTTCCTTTCGGTTCAAATCTCTTGTCCCAGAGATGAACCAAGTCATTGATTTGGAATTACCTCTCCTTAGTTTTCCTATCAAACAACCTCTTCACTTTGGATTGATGTTCCTCGATCCTATTTTCCACTTGACTTCTTTATTCCTCAACATTTCTTAGGAACATGGTCATTTTATCTAATGCATTAGTGAAGCATTCATCATCAACTCTTTGAGCTAATCGTAATGCTAGTGACTCCAATGTGATGGGAATTTGAGCATCGATTGCATACAAAAGTTTAAATAGAGACATCTCGATTTCTCTTTTAGGAGTTATGCGGTCATCCTACAATGCATAATATAATTTTTGTGCCAAGTTGTTTGATTTTCTTCTACTAACTTGTGTAGGATGGTAATGATATTTTTGTTACCAGATTCTGCCAAACCATTTCCCTGTGAGTAATAATCCGATGAATGAGAAAAAGATATCCAATACCCATAATAGAAACCTATCATCTCTATAGAAGAGAAGTTGGAGGCATTGTTTGTCACGATCTTGCGTGGAATCCTGTAATGAACCAATATATTCTCTTTGATGAAGTCACAAATTACCACATTATATGGTTGCCTTAGTGGTATAGCTTCAAACCACTTCATAAAGTAGTCAGCTGCAATGAGCACGTGAGTATGACCAACACTAGAGTTTAGATTTAGAACTTTGATGAAATATAAACCCCATTGCTGAAAGGGTTCTTCAATGAAAATTGGATTCAAAGGAAAAGCTACAATTTTTTGTCTTCCAACAAATTGCTGACAAGCTTCGCATTTTGTTACCCATTTTTGAGCATTGAAAAACATAGTGGTCCAATAATAATGTTCTCAAAAAATTTTATGAGCCATCACTGGGCTAGAGTAATGACCACTACAAGTGTTATTGTGAAAGGCTTCTAACAACCTAGGTTGTTGTTCTTTATCAACACATCTAAGGAGCATGTCGTCAATTCCCTTCTTGAACAAAGTGTTGTCCCAAATGATGTACCGAGAAGCTCTTAGTTAGATAGTTTGTTTTTCCTTAGCTATAAAATTCTTTGGAAAATCACCATATGTGAGAAACTAGGCTATATCAAAATATCATTCATCTGTGGTATTGATAAAAACCAACAGTGGTAGATTTTCCTCAAATGGTTCTTTGTTAGAGTCCTCTTGTGGTTCAATCTCTGTGATGAGTTGGTAGAGTCCTCTTCCTCAAACCAACTTGGTAGGATTGATGTTCAAATAATATTCTTGGATCTTGGAGACCTAGTTACCTCTTTTAGATCTTGGTTTCCTGTTGTGTCAGCATCAGTTTAGCTATTGTGTCTAGTACTAAGACTTTAACTTAAGAATTCAATACATAGTACCTAAAATGTTTCAAATCTCTTAGTACCATGTACAAATTCCTCTCAAGGGGAGTGTAATTAAGTTCATGTTTCTCAAATCTAGAACTCATGAATGCAATAGGAGATTCGATTCCCTCTTGATTGTGTTGAGTCAATATGGCAGCAATTATGTGTGGTGAAGCATATCAATAAATTATAAAATCCTTTTTAAAATCAGGGCACACTAATCTAGGATCTTTCACAATAGCACCCTTGATTTTCTAAAATTCTTATCTACCTTCCTTTAACCATTTGAAGGATTCTTTTCCTTTCATCATATCAGCAATTTCTTTGGTCAACTCAGTGAAATATGGCACAAACCTTTTCAAAAAGTTAACCTTCCCAAAGAATGAGTGGACTCTAGGCTTACTTGTAGGAAAGAAAAGATTCTTGATCGCTTGAACATGCTTAGGATCAATCTTAGTTCCTTCTTTAGAAAAAAATTATACCTAGGATTTTCCCTTCTGTAACTCCAAAAAAATAATTATTTGGATTCGTAGAGATATTATAAAGTTGACACCTTTGCAATATTTTCTCTAAGTATCTTTGGTGATCTTCTCGTTTCTTTCAAAACACTATCAAGTCATCTAGGTATATCATGATGATCTTTTCTTTATAATCTGAGAATGCCATATCCATAGCCCTTTGAAAATTTCCACCGAAATTGATCAATCTAAAAGGGATTCTTCTATATGTGAACATTCCCTAGGGGGTTGCCATCATGGTTTTATGTTGGTCTTCTCTTGCCACTTCAATCTAATTATAACTAGATACACCATCTGGCATAGATAACATTTCTGATCCAGTTACTGCTTGCAGAATATGGTCCATGATAGGAAGTGGATAGGTATCCTTCAAGGAAGCTTGATTAAGTTTGCGGAAATCCATGTAAATTCTTATTTCCCCATTTTTATTGTGAACCGGTACAATATTAGTTATCCAAGTCAAATGTTGACTAGGAATCATTATCCGTACGTCTAACATCTTTTGAACCTCAAGAAATATTTTCCCTATAACCTTGGGATTGTATTTTCTTATCTTATGCTTGAATGGAACTACACTAGGTTTCAAGGGTATGACATGCACCATTTCCCTAGGTTGTAAATACCTCAAATCTTCATATGAGTAAGCCAAAACACGTGAATATTTGATAAGGAGGCTTATGAATTTCTTGCGCTCCTCAGGTGAGCAACACTTACCAATGTTGACCAGGAGAGGTTTATCCTTGGTACCAATGTTAACATGCTCATAGTTGGTAGAATTTACAGGTCCTGCCTATTCTTTCTCTTAAATAAACCTATCATGACAAGAAAAAATTTCTTCAAGTGAAACCAATCCTTTTGGAATTTTATTTCCTTTGAGTTGAATGATGCCACCACTAGGATCTTCATTCTTAAATTCTTCTTGAATGGGTGAGATCATCAATTTGAAAAATTTAGAATCACTTCCTTCAAAGTAAAATTATTCAAAATTATCCCTTTTTTCCAAAAAAGAAATAATTTGTTGATCATCATTGAATACTTGCCAATTTTCTACATTTTTAGGAACACTTAACCTAAAAACCATTTCGATGGTGTATTTGTCTTGATCAAACTCTGAATGAGGAATCACAAATGAAGCTGAGACTATAAGAGAATTTTCTTTGTCATTATTTTCATGAGGGATGAATTTTATGGAAAAAGAGTAGAAGGCTTCTATCACATCCCACACATTATTTATGTAGTGTCTCAAATGATCATTCTTTACTTGGAACTTATTTTTAACTTGTTTCACAATCAACTCTGAATCTCAAAATACATTCAAATTTCTAATCCTTTTCTCTATTGTAGCTTGAAGGCCAAGGATTAATGCCTCATACTCTTCAGTGTTATTAATATTTGAAAATTGAAATTTGTAAGAAAAAGGAAATATTTTACCATCTGGAGATATGAGTACTACTCCTACACCAGAACATGTTGAGAAACAACTTCCATTTAACTTAAGAGTCTATACCTCATTAGAGTCTTGGCAAGTGACCTCAAGTGCATGAACCTCTTTAGTCATCAAATAACTACCCATACTTGAGTTTTAATACAATAACTGTGCACAAGGATCATCAATTTTTATCACCCTAAATTTTTCTTGAGTTTCTAGAATTATCTTATTTATTTCTCCATTGAGAGGGATCATGGCATGAGACAAGTCCATTTGAATCTCGCCACCCAATTCTCTGTAAAATTTCATACTCAACAACATTCCATATGAAGCAGGAATTACAGCAACTAGGATAATTACCTTAACTCACTTATGAGGGAATTAGGGTAAAACCATCTAAACAACTTGTTATCCAAAATTCACCCCTCAAGGTAATTTTGATAACATGCATCAAATTCTTTAGTCCCAAGCAATTATATTGAGTCCGGGCAAAAAGTCATGTTTCTAGGGTCCCCTCAGATTTTTTCTAACTCCCCTGTCCAAAAAGGAGAGAAAGTTCTGAAGAAAGGTGAAAAAATCACAAAAAATAGGCTCGGGCCAGAAAAAATCATGAAAAATGGCTAAGTCCTAGTCCTTGCAATATTCGGGACATGAGAGACATCTGGACGCGAATCGGTCGGATCGGCTGAAATGAGTCAAGGCAGCCCAGAACAGTTGGGCCGAAGGTACGTGAAGTATGTGAACCGGCTGGATCAGCTGAAATGAGAACTTTTAGTCCGGGACAAATGGGACAAAAGGGCGCGAACCGGCCGGATCGGCCGAAATGAGAACTTTCAGTCCGGGACAGTTGGGACAAAAAGGCGCGAACCGGCCGAACCCGGTGAATCGAGAAAATTTGTCCCAGATGGTCCGAAAGCAAATGGGATAGAGGGATGCGCGGGACGTGAAAAGCTGAAGCGGTTGAAGGCAGAGAAGAAAAGTCAACGTTTAGCCCGTGAAACTTCAAACGGCCATAACTTTTGACTCCGAGCTCCGATTTTCACAAAATTGGACTTTTTGGAACGAGCACGACGTCCTCTACGCCAAAAAAATTGGATATCTTATTTTTGATGAGGGTAGATATATTTAAATAAGAGAAATATATTCAGCTCCAGTCAGTTAATGCTCATTCCTGTCAAATGACAGAAAATGCCTGCCAGGCCCAAAATAGCTGCCCGCACTTAGAAGGCCATAACTTTTGCATTTCTCAACGAAATGACACAAAATTGGTACCGTTGGAATCATGGCTCCGATCCCAATGAAAATAAATTAATAAATTCCATATTTGATCAGAAATTGATTATTTTTAAGGAAAACGTGGCCGGGTTCAGAACAGTGTTTTATTTCGTAGCTGAGAGTGCAATTAAGAGGCATGGTCATCATTCTTTCTCTGCTGCAGCACATGGGACAGTATGAGGAGCCTTTTGTAAGTAATTTATAACCATTTCACTCAATTTAATGCCTCTTACAGGTGGTTGAAGGACATATTTTGGGATTTCCATTTTCCCTTCTCTTTTCCTTCTGATTTTTCTATAAATTGGAGTGTTGGGCTCATTGTAAAGAATAGAGTTTTTGGGTAGCAAAGCTCTACAAAAATTTCTTTGTGAAGCCAGTGTGTTACAGGCCCTTGTAGTGGACTCCTTGCATGGTGATCCAAGCCCTTATCTTGTAATAGACTGAACTGTGCATACCAGGAAGCAATAAAATACAAGTTTGTGGATGTATCTTCCCCTGGTGTGTTTTCTTGCATTCTTCTTGCCCCTTTTATCTTTCTACAAGAATATTTTGTCTATTATTATGTTCTTGCAGGAATTCATTATCATTGTGTGTGCTTGGAATATTGCTGTGGATGCATTTTGCTAGATTATGGTGAACTGTCATCACCTCTTCTAGTGTGCACTTTGCCTCTGTATTTCACACATTTGGAGATTACTCTCACACCCTCCTTTTCTGGTGTATCACCGCTTTAGTATAGGATTTCATTTTATATATTCTCTCTCCCTGGTCCCTTGGAAATTTAGAGTAGAACAGTTAGCTTATCTTGCATTCGAGTAGATTGTGGCAGGTAGTTTAGGAGCAAGAACCAGCTTTCTCTGGAGGTCTATCTCAAGTAGCAAGTCCCACAACTTGGAGATAGTACACATGTTATCCAATCACACTGTGAGTTCAAGTATATGCACAGGGGTGCTGTGATTTGGAGATAACACAACTTTAATCTACCCAATTAGAGGAACTTGTCTTGTCTCCATAGAGTAACAATAACTGAATGTTATCGTATAAGTTAACCCAAGAGCATGTTCTACCTTGGAAGGCATGAAATTATCTGAGGCTCTAGAATCTATAATGCAATTACTTAATTTACATTGGTTGATCATAAAGGACATAAAGAAAGGTTCAATATTTTCATTTGACGGTGTAGTGGCCACCACAATATTTTGTGTCTTCCCATCTTTGGGATTTTTCATAATTCCTTTAGAGGAATGAACAATAGAGTTACCTTTGATAAACTAGACTAATTTCTTGCGATGATCCTTATTGGACTTCAAGTAATCTGCCTATGACATGGAAATTTTTGTTTTATTGATATGATCAATAATATCAAATTTAGTAAAAGTAACCATACTTGATGTCTCAGATACTAGTTCTTTTGAACTTAATGATGGCACACTTTTGACCCTTTCTTCAGGCTTGGTTGATACTGATGTGGAAGAAGAAACTTTCTTCATAGCTGATTTATCAACTGATTGACTTAACAAAGGCCCTCCTTTCTTTAAGATAGTTTTGAGTTTGAAAACCTCATTCACCTTGGACTCTTTAGGAGTCTCATTTGTCTTGGATTATTTGGAAGTTTCTTTAGTCTTAGATTCTTTTAGAACTTGCTTGGAGCTCTCTTTATCTTCCACCTTAGTGGTATTTTTCTCCTTTTTATGAGAGCGTGTGAAGACAAAAAAGGATTGAATATTCATATATTCTATAATTTATTTGTATTCGTGTTCTTCTTCTGAATGGTACTTGAAGAAACGATTATTAATTTCTCCCACATGATCTTCAAATTCAGGTTCAGATGTTCTAGAATCTAGCTCTTCTTCATCAATCTCGATGACTTTAAGTTCATCATCACTTTATTTAATGACATCACACTTTGAGTTAGTTGTGAGATCTGCTTTAATAGCAAGCCTCGTCGGAGCACCTGCAATCATGGCTTTATTGGGAATGTAGCCTTTTATTGGTATGTATTTGTAAGGAGTATTTTTACTACTTTGAGAAGCTTGTTTTTTCAAAGCTAGCACATCATTATCCAACTTAGTGAGTATAGCTTCTGAAGCACTGGGGGTTTCTTGACTCTTTCCCTTGAGAGAAGTTTTCATGAATTTTCCTTCTATGATTAAGTCATCCTTAATTTCTATGGCCAAGGATTGAGAAAGTTCCAAAGTAGCCACTCTATCCCTTCTCAGCTAATAGCACACTTCTATTTGTTATGCATTAATAAAGAAACATTTTTTTCTGTCAAGGTTTGAAAGAATCCCAACAGGAACTTTGTTCACAATTTTGTTGAACTTAGACAAGAAGTTCCTCATGGTTTATGTTAGCTCTTTCTTCGCATGAGATAGTTGGAAAAGAAGAGCATATTCATATTTTTTCATCTTGAATCAATATTCAAACCTAGTTTTCATATCATTCTAGTTTGTAATGCATCCATTTAGAAGATGATGAAACCAATCTGTAGTAACACCATCCAATGTTTTGATGAAGAGGCGAATAGCAACATCTTCATATTCTACAGACAAAATAACACATCTAGTGAAGAAGGAAGAAATGTGGTCATCTTTTGATGTCTTGCCATCTCCATCTAACTTGGGAATAATCTTCCTTGATCCTCTGGGAGATCATGTAGAGCTGGTATGGCCAATGGGCCTATGGAATTTCCCCATGGTATGTTGACTACCATCTTGGGAAAGGTGGTATGTGAAGACAAAACATTGTGAGCAAGACCAAGTGCTTAGTTAGTAGTGATTCCTTCTTTGGTTTCTCTTTTAGGGCTTGATGCAAGGCCTACAGATCTACGAGGTGTGTTCTTCTAGGGAGGAGATGACTTAAAACCAAAATTTCCTTGAAAGTAAAAAATGGGATCAGATCGAACTTTAGTTTTTTCTCTCCGTGTAAACCTCTTTGATGCCAGTTTGAAATATTTATTAGGAAGGGATAACTGGCATGTCATGATTGGCTCTAGCCTTTTCTCTTCACTCTCTTTCTCAAGCTATTTTTTCCTAAATAACTCTAGCAACTCTTGTGGCTTGCTCTTCTTCGTTATCTAGTATTGATGCAGTGAGATTAAAATGATAGTTTCTCATGAGATTTTTCCAAATATCTTTCCTTAGATATGATGATATATCTTCTTGAGTATCCACAAAAAGAAGATTCGGTTTCAAGATAGGTGGGTTACCTATAATATTCATATAAATTATTACCTTGATGGAAGATGGCTGCATCGATGAACAATGATGGCCACGTGTCCAGGAATTCTTCTAGCCACAATGGCAGGTACTCTTCTTCTAAGGTCTTCAATGTAGATTTCTCTGTCAATGACTCTATCAAAAGCCACAAATTTCTGCAAACCTTCATGATTTTTCAAATCTATTGTTTAAAGGTTATGAGAAATGTCTCCTTGAAAATATTCGTTGACCATAAGGATTGGTTGAAGAACTAGAGCTTGTGTAGAGGGGATAATCATAAAGATTTAACCAAGCACTGGTTAATGATTCTAGAATCCCTACTAGATTCTCCAAAAAGTATTGGCATATGGATTTTCACACATGAAAATGACATGTAACAGTCTAGGAATGAAGTCCCTCCTCAATGAAGGTGAGGTTGCCTTTATTGAAAATCAAAACTGTAATTACACTTGTACATTCAAAATTATATGTGGGTGGTAATTTGGAAAATCAATGGAAAGAAAATTTAATGAGGTAGATGGAATGGAATGAAGCAAAGGAATGGAAAGGAGTGAATGGTAGGAACTTACAAGAGTTAGGTAAACACAAATCCTAATATCACACGGAGAAGAACAAATAATGAATAACAAAAATAAAATAGAGTTTGCATTAGCTAAACGAGAATGAGTAAAAAGGAACACACATGAGCAAGTAAATAATAGAGCTTGATCACTATGAACAAGAACAATAACTTAATAACATTGAAAATAAGATCAAAGACAATATTTTCATGCAATATTTAAATATCTAACATCTAATGAACATAATAACATCAAATGTTACAAGAGACAATGAATGAGATGCAGAGTTTGTATTTCATTAACTCCAAAATGTATTCACAAAAGAACACAAAGTTTCTTCCTTAAACAAAGCTTGCAAACAAAAGTATTTTATTATCCTCTCTTAAAGTCACCCTTTACAAATGATCCCCTGACATCCATTTATAACCCAAAAGTTTTTTATAAATTAGTTAGGGTTTACATGATCATTAAATAGGTAACTTTAGTGACTTCTGAATTTTTCAACCAACTTTATTAAAAATAGCTAAAAATAGAAATCACGTAAGTCATCCACAGCTTTTCGAAAGCAAATAACAACATCCTTTTCTTAAAAATCCACTTCTAAAATATTCAATGATAACCAGTGCTTTATCCATTCAAATGGGGTCCTCCTATCTCAAACTTATGAGAAAAGGACTCTCCCACTTCGTTACATAGCGAGAAAACTATATCCTTAAACCATAAGTTAAGTTAGGATGTGTCACTTTCACGAATTAAAAGGATTTGAACCTTCCCAATGTTTCAAACATCTTTTACTCTTCTAAAGGTTCATTTGGTCAAAGGATAGCCTCACAATATACCTGCAATTCCAAAATCCTATATGGCATATCATTCAAATTGTCCATCTTTGATTAAGCATTCTGAAACAAGTTTTTTAGTTTGATGTAATGCTCCATTGAAGCTGGTGATAAATTATTGGTGGGAGTATACATGTCCTTAAACAATTTTGAAAATTTCTCTTCCACTCATTCTAATGAACACCTTTGATTGCATTCATTTAGGAGGTTGTAAGGGATGTTAACTATGAATTCTTGAATCAAGGAGAGTGAAGTGAAGGTTTCATTTCATACGCTCTCATAATGGATCATAAAATCATTAAGAAGTGTCTTCCTTGATTTGAGATGCAGACACTAAAGAAAACGTATTCCTCAATGTTCAAATTTGAGAATTCCTTTAATGGCTAAAATTGAGGATTCCATACTCATCATCTCCCGCAGACTTGGAAATATCTCATCCAAATTTGATATGTTAGAAACAAAACTTTCCTGAAAATAAATAATTGGATCAAGATACGCACTGACATCTTCATGGAGCTTAACCATTGTTTTGATATCCTCTTGGACTAAAAAGAGAATATCTTAAAGCCAAGTTTTAGGGACATGGCCCAATGTATTTATTTCTTTTGATAAATTGAGAGTTTCTTCGTCAGGGGCAGCTATTACATCAACTACTGGGAAAGTGGATGATATGGAGTTTATCAGATGTTTAACATATTCTACTAATTGATTCTTTTCAGACTTGAGCTGAGAGTTCTGAGTCTTCTATTTCTCAAGTATCTTTAGCACAATATCAATTGAATCGTGAGCCATGGCCATGTAAATTTCCAATGTAGACCTCCCGTTTCCAAGTCTGGAAACTTGATAATCAATAGATGTCATGGAATCACACTCTTTATCAACTTGTGGAATTGAAAGATCCATAAATCTGTTTCTGTCACTATCCACCATTATTCGAGAAAGCACCTTAGACTTCTTGGGAATGTCATCATTCAAAAGTTTTAAAAGGGTATCAAAATCAATCTCAATTTTGTTTACAAACCTCTTCCTTTTCTTGACTTCGCAATCAACCCAGATATGAGTATTATTCACTATTTCGTCATATAAAATCCTGGAGCTCGAAGTAACATTCTCATTGTTCTCAAAATCATGATATTTTACAAGAATCCTTTCCATGACCTTGATTTCAGGATAAATAACCTGAACATGCACCTCTTGATCATTCAGGATATTTTGGGAAATATCTTCATGAACTATAGGTTCCGAAGTGTTCGGTATTTGGTCTACCTGCACCTAAATGTATGCTTATGTATGTCATGGTTGAGGATCGTTTGTCATGAGCTTCTGAGAAATATGAACAATGTTAGTAGAAAAATATTTACTTGAAGTAGAAAATCTTGACACACGCTCTCTTCCTTCACTGGGGCTAGGGCCTTTAGATTTTTCTTCTCGTGACACATTATTTAGTGAAGTAGATTTTAGCAACCACTCCTTTCTTGCTTGTTGTGTATGATTGGATGGCACGAAGGTTGAATTGATACCTTCTTGAATTTGAATATTTTTTGACCCTGAAGTATGATCTTGAATTGATTGTAACTTAGAAAGTTCTCTGTTATACCAAGATATGCTTCTTTCAAGGATTGGTTGATTCTTGCTATCAAGAGAAAATTCATCTCTTTTGGTCCAATCAATTTGAGGAAACAAGGTAAAAGTAACTCCATCATATGAAGGATCAATAACATCTTTATCATCATTTATGAAATAATTTGGAGGCTTTATGATGCTAAAGGACTTGATCTGAGAAAGTGTTAGGAGAGAAAACTCTCATCTTTGTACTTCATGCTTGTCTGAACAGGCAACCCAAAAATATTCCATAGTAGGGTTATGTTGATACTTTTCTCCAAGAATTTTTTGCGTATACCCATTGACATCAGATTGGGTTCCCTTGACATATGGATGAATTATGGTGAGGAAAAAACTTTTTCTATAAGTTTTTCACTGAAGAGATTTGGACATTGGTATTCCCTGATTTGGATTGGGAAATGAATCTCTGAGCAATGCTCGTCATTGAGAAGATAGTGAACTTGGAATGGTTGTTGCATAAGCTCCATTAATGCCCATTTTTCACTAATGTATTTAGGAATTTTCCATGGAGTACCTGAAAATGTAGGAAAAAGATTATAATTGAATAAACCATGTTCCCCAGTGGGAAATGACATTCATGGATTCTTTAGGAAATCTTTCCTCTATATTCTGATTTAGCTTCTGAATCACGCAGAAGGTGAATGCATCATTGACTCTTCCAAAATGGTGAAATATTTTTTTGGAACTTAGCTACGGATAGTAATGGAAGACACTATTTGATGGACCCATGACTCCTCTCATTTTGAGTCCATACAAAAACTTTCTTCTTGCTACTTCGTAAGTCAGATACGATGTCATGTAGAAGCATCCAGTCATCTTAACTTCAATCAATTTTTTGTGAAGGGTATCACTGATGATGGTAGCCCAATCCATAAAATATTTCTTGGAAAGGATGATATAGATAAACTAATACATCCACGGATGGAAAATCCTTGCATAGGGTAAAAGAAAAACTTGACTTAGAAGAGTAATTATGTCCCCAATTTCTTCTACAAACTCAACGCGATACAGTTCTTTAGGAAGCCGGTCAATTCAAGGTCTCTTGGTCACTAACCACTTTTTATTAACCATCTTGCTCCACCTAAGGGGTTCTTAATCCCAAAATTATTGTGTTGATTGTCGAGTTATATCCACATTCTAAGGGAACTCAGGTATGCTGAGCAATTCCTAAATGTGCTCTGGTGTGATGAAGAGGAAAGGCACGTAAAAAAATGCAAACAGGGTTAGGTATCAGTCTCCAAAATTCCCTTGAATGTAAGACAAAATGATTTATTTTAATATTATTATTATTATTATTTTAAAAATATTAATAATAATAATCAGTGCGAGTTACAAATTTTTATTCTGGTGACAACAATTAATTTATTTATTAAACAAAATCACGTGATTTTAATATTTCAAATTTTTATTTAATTTTCCAGGGAAAATTATCCTTGGTATGCGTGAATCGTAACTTCTTGTTTGTGTAAAAATCACCTAATTTTAATGACCAAGTACTTTGAGATTACTTCTTCCTTGTGATCTTTTGATCAATGTGTGATTATACTTGTTAAATCCTCCTGCAAATGTGTTGATACTCCTAGAGAATGCATGGAAAATCTTGGAGAATGCACGAAGAAGATTTGTTAGATGTTTTTACTTTCATTCTTAAAAATGTGTGGAATCTTCTTGTCTTATTGTGACTGCTTTCCCTCCTAGGCATGGAGATCTTACATCCATTCTTTCTTTTTAATGTTATTCTTTAATTTTCTAGAAGATTTTTTATTCTTTGTGTGGACTGGTATATTCTTCCTAAGTGTTAAAAAGTGTTCTCTCTTACATTGTGTGTAGCCTCCTTTAGACTATTCTTTCCTCTTATTATTTCCTTCAGACTGATTCTCCTTTATAATTCTCCTTGGTAAATGTGTGAAGGAATTCTTTATCTATCACACCTCATAATAGTTCTCCCTTAGGCAATACGTGGAAGGAGTTCTTTACTACTGTTTTTTTTTGGCTTTGTGTTGTCCCAATGTGTAGGATCTTCAAAATTCTTGTTCCTTCCTCCTTGCTGTATGAAAACTTGTTTCTCTTTGCTAAATTAGTTACATTCAATGCGTGAAGAGTCCCTTGTGGACTATTTTATCTTTGATTTGATTTATATGGTGATTTCTCCTAAAAAATGTGTGAAATATTATTTGACCTATGTTAGATTCTAATTCTCTTTGTCTTGATCTTGTATAGATTTTCCTATGCTTGCGTGGACACTTATGTGGAGTGCATGGGAATCTCCTTTATTTCTGTCTAGACTATTCTCCCTCCAAAAATTCTAAAAACTCCTCCCTCCATATTGGTGTTCTTCATGTTGCATAGACATGCACATGAAAAATAATTGCCATGGAAAGATGTTCCTTCTGCTGCCTATGCATGGTCTGTAAATTTTTCCTTTAGGAGGAGATCCTCTTCAATATCTTTGAGTTAATACATTATTCTTTGGACTGCATTAAAACTTCCACCAATGCATAGCTTTTAAGATCACCTGGTGAATGTGTGGTGATTCATCAAGGGATGTGATAAAATATTGCTCTCAGACATTCCTGTAGAAGAAATAAGAAGAAATTGGAAAGATTTGCATGAATTATTCCAATGAGTTTGATGAAAAGATTTGATGAGGATTTAAGAAGCTTCCTCACCATAGTTTCTTATTCATATCATTCAAAACAATTCTCTCTTTCCCAGGTAGTGGCATTAATTGTCAGGGGGAATTGGGGAAGTAAACAACCATTTACCAGTGTAAATGGCAAGGTAGGATGACAATCCCCTCTTTATTTCCCCATGTGGGAAATTGTGATATTTTTTAGCCTTTTTTCAATTCATTGATTGGAAATCGGATGTGGAAATAAATCCAACGGAGCGGGTAATTAAAAATTAAATTTTCTTTAGGGGAAGGGGGAATCTAGGCCAGGAACCAATTTGGCAATCCTAGACAAATCAGAAGAAGAAAGAGGCTTTATTTTTCCCCCAAAATTAAAATAAATTTATGAATGAATTTTAATTTGTATTTATGTAATGAAAACAAAACAAGGTTATTAAAATTGATTTAAAAACAAGAGTAATTAACAAAATTAATTATTAATAATTAATATTAAGCAGTTAAGACATGACGGGAGGAGTTTCACCATAAATAGATTGGAAATGAAGACTCTAAACGATTCACAAAATGAGACGATTGCGATGAGAGCCGATAATACGCAAAGTAGGAAATTTGAAAAAATTTCCAATCTCCATTTTGTATTAATTTTTTGAGTCAAATTAGTTGATAACATTGGGTTATATATATGTTCTTACCTAGTTCAAGGAAAACTCCCAAATTTTGTCTGTTTCCACTGGTGATGTGTGGTGAATTCATCAAGGGATCTGTGGTAAAATATTGCTCTCAGACCATTCATGGTAGAACGAAATAAGAAGAAATTGGAAAGATTGGCATGGAATATTCCAATGAGTTTGATGAAAAGATTTGATGAGGGATTTAACGAACGATCCCAGATACCCCTACATAGTTTTCTATTCAATCATCCTCAAAACAATGTCTCTATTGCCCAGGTTAGTGGCATTAAGTGTCAGGGGGAGGAGGAATTGGGGGGGAAGTAAACAACCATTTACCAGTGTAAATGGCAAGGTAGGATGACAATCCCCTCTTTATTTCCCCATGTGGGAAATTGTGATATTTTTTAGCCTTTTTTCAATTCATTGATTGGAAATCGGTGGAATAAATCCCACGAGCGGGTAATTAAAATAAATTTTCTAGGGAAGGGGGAATCTAGGTCCAGGAAACCAATTTGGCATTCCTAGCAATCAGAAGAAGAGGCTTATTTTTCCCCCAACAATTAAAATAAATCTTATGAAATGAATTTTAATTTGTATTTATGTAATTAAAAACAAAAAAGTTATTAAAAATTGATTTTATAAAACAAAGAGTAATTAACAAATTAATTATTAATTAATTAATATTTAACGCAGTTTAAGACATGACGGGAGGAGTTCTCACCATAAATAGATGAAATGAAGACTAAAACGATCACAAAAATGAGACGATTGCGATGAGAGCGATAAATCACGCAAAGTAGGAAATTTGAAAAATTTCCAAATCTCCATTTGTATTAATTTTTTGTAGTCAAAATTAGTTGATAACATTGTGTTATAATATATGTTCTTACCTAGTTCAAGGAAAACTTCCCAAATTTTGTCTTTTCCATTTTAGTGACGTGTTGGTTTTCTTTAAGAACAAGATCAACAAAGTTAAAAGTAATTTTTTTGAGATATTTTTTATAGGATCATTTGATTCATTCTTGATAGATGTTGATATGTTAGATGATGTTCATCTAATACTTCAAGTTGTGACAATAATTTTTGATGATAATCCTCATCAGGGATGAAGTATTTGAGAGAATTATATATGAATGAGATTTAAAATTCGAGAGGAATAATGGATTTGGTGTCATATAATAAAGAGAGGGGCATAACACCTGTAGGTGCTCAAAATATGATATGAAATACCCATAATGAAAATGAGATTTAGAGATCCCAATTTTTACCATATTGGTCAATAATTTTCATGACAATTTTTTTGAGTGCTTTGTTGAACTCTTTAGCTTTGATGTTATCTTGTAGATAGTAAGGAGATGGAAAGATGATTTTTACGTTGTAAGTATAGCAAAGTTTCTAAAATTTATACTTTCTAAAGGATTTTTCATTATCTATGATGATTTTATGTGGTATACCAAAATGATAGATAATGCGATGATGGATGAAATTGAAAATTTTATCTTCTTTAATGGAGATAAGGTTGATTGCTTCCACCCATTTAGTGAAATAGTCCATTTTTGTACTGATGGATTTTTATCATTATGACGATCAAGGGTTGATAAGGCATATATGGTCAAGGCCTCCTTATTACAAGGGCCATAGATCTTTGTTTGGTTTAAGTATGAATAGGTATATGTGTAATATTAGATTTTTGTTGACATTTAACACATTTCTTGACGTAGTGAAAACAATTTTTGTTAAATGTGGGCCAATAGTATCCCATATGTAAGATACATTTATTGATGACTAAACTATTTAAGTGTCCACCATATATGTCGTCATGGATTTATTAGATAGCTAGAAGATCCTAGAAAGTTTTAAGACACTAAAAAAGTATTCTGTAAAATTATCTTTTGTATAAGATATGCCCTAATATGACTTAACGATATGTGTGTTGTTGAAAAGATATTTTTTGATTTCTAGATAGATCTATTGGTATTTTACTAGTGGACATGTAAATTTATTTGTATACCAAGTGTTATATGAGCTATATTCTATGTGATTAATAGTGGGGAGAGTAGTTCTGGTATATTATGGTTGATCAAGTTTCTGTATGATAAAGAAGATTTTCGATTTATTTAGTGATAAAAGGATGAGAGAGATAAGTGAAGACATGATTTCTTTGAATTTTTTTGACGATCAAGGGGTGGTTTGAATTTTGTAATGATCAAAGAGTTGTAGAGAGTATTCAATAATTATCTTCTATTTTTATAGGACCTCATTTATACATTGGTAGATTCCTTTGATATGATTGATGATTGTTGGACATGTGTCATTGTTATTGTCATTTATGATACATAACATTGATGTCAAAGGGAGTCTTTGTTTGCACAAGAGTTATCGATATGTGTAAATCATCAAGAATCATCAAGGTTAATTGGTAGTGTCTTTTTTTGTGTCTTAATGTGTTTCATTGGTGAAATAACATGGTGTCTTGGTACATATGCGTGATTTAGTGAATGGTTCAACATGTATGAACTAGTGTTTGATTTCCATAGGCATTCAAAGGTTTTTATAGTGTTTAACATTCTTAGAGAGATGTGTTATAGGTGTATGAGTGTGTGCAAGATGGATAACATGTCAAGTTCCATGATGTAAGTGTTGAAGCAAGCCAACGTAGGCCTATTCCAAGACCTAGTGCAAGAATTGCACAAGGTATGAGGAAAAGGAGGAAATTAATTGTAAGTATGTGAGGATTATTGTAAATTGCTTAGCATTTTTTGAAGGTGTACAAGACCATGGCTCATATGCATAGTGCATATTCAAGGTCCATGGAGGCATGTGAAAGAAGAAAATGAAAGAAAGCATGGTGTAACTAGGTAACATGATGAGTTGATGGAGTATTGGTGGAGCTAATTAGTGCCCTTGAAATTCAAATTGTGACCATTGGAGTAAAGTCCTAGATTTTAGGCCTAGTTTAGAATGTCTTTATTCTATGGATTATAAAAATCTATATGGTCCTCTTATGTAACTTTTTAATGTTTGTATACTATGTATTTATGTTATTTATGATTAACCTTGCATGGTATAATGCTATTTTTTGACTTAGAGTGGTTTTTTCTACAAGTCATGTATATAAAGAAAAGTGTAAAGCTCATTTGAGATAGGGGAGAGGAATGTTGGTTTGAGCATGCAAGAGGAAGTGTATGAAGAGGTTTGAGGGATCTAGATAAGAGAAAAAAAGAGCCATGAGAACTTAAGGAGAGCAGAGGAGAAAAAGAAAAAGGTCATATCACCTAACCTGTTTCTAAAATATTGTGTAATAAAATATAGACATGTTTAAACTTTAAAAAATAGCTATAGAAACACAATTTTAGAAAATAAATAATATGTAAACCTTATATAAGTTAGAAAAATTACAAAATTATATTTTTAGAAAGTAGAAACACTATTCTATTTCATGGTAAATTTTATAATAAATTAATTGATTTTTTTATGTTGATTTATGATGGAGGAAGAGATAATTTTTCATTTTCCTATAAAAACATGTTCTTTGTTGTGTTTTCATAGGTCCATGCCTCGGGTTTGGGGATCAAAACCTGATCCCCAATCCTTTAGGAATGGCTTGGAAAAGTAAACAAACATAACACATACGCATTATAATGTGTAAGTTATATAATGCATACGTGTTCCTTATAGTATAAGCATGATATATGATTTTGGCATGCTTCTATGTACAAAAATAAAAACTTATACTTTAAATTTTTTTTAGTAAATATAAGATGTTAGAGTCACTCTGTAACTTGTATCATATCTCCATCTGTCACGGTTTATAAGATAATTTTTTATAGTATAATTTGGTCAGTACATAGGTGATTTTCATAATTTCAGCATTCAACCTAAAGCTTTTAGCATTTCAATTACAGAATAAAAACCATAAACCTTATGCCCTAAAACTTAAACCTAAACCCTAAAACTTGATACCTTAACCCTAAACCTCAAACCTATAACCATGATCCCTAAACCCTAAGCCCTAAACCATAAGCCCTAAACCCTAAACTTTAAACATCTAGAACTTACCCGTGAGACTTAACGCCTAAACCCTGAGCCTTAATAATTAACCTTTGAGCCCTAATATCTAAACCCTAAACCATGAATTATGATCCCTGAATGTTGAATTGTAAACCGTAAATTGTAAAAATAAATCCTAAATCCTAAACCCTCACCTCAAATCCTAAATCCTAAACATTTACCTCTAAAAAATAAAGCATAAACATTAAGTTTACTACATCCTAATCCCTTAACACGAATCCCTAACCCCTAAATCCTAAATCTAAAACCATAAACCTGGAGTCCTAAACACTAAGCCCTAAAACTTGAACTCCACAACCTAAACCTTAAACCCTCAACCCTTACATGTGAGCACTAAACCCTGAACTATAAACCTTAAAAAAATAAAAATAAACCTTAAACCTTGAACAAAAAATCTTTAACACCAAACCCTTAACCCTAAACACTAAACCCTAAACCGAAAACCTTTAACCTTGATTCTTGATCCCTAAACCCTAAACCCTAAATCAATAGTCCTTACCCATCAGCCCTAAAACTTAAACCATGATCCTGAAGACCTAATCCCTAAACCCTAAATGTTGAACCATTAACCATGAGCCATAAATTCTAAACCATAAACCGTAAAATATAAATCATAAACCCTAAACCCTAAAAACTAAAACATAAACCCTAAACCCTAATTAGTAAAACCTAAACCCTAATGATGCAAGAGAATCAATGAAATAATTCTATAAGGTCATAGTAGAACATTTGAACATGATTGAATAGGTGTATATGAGTGTTTTATTTGGTAGGTGAATATGAAAGATGAATAAGCTCGTAAACATGTAGTTTAGGTGTATGAATTAGTGTTTTGGGCCTAAGTAAGCCTATAAAGATATGTAATAAGTTATCATGAGTTGGATATTTTTTATAACGATCTTGAGAGAGAATTTTTGAAATAAGTTTATCCTACTCTAAGTTTAGTTATAAAGTTAATATCATTTTTGGAGCTAGAGTTAGAAATTAGCTAGTTTAGTAAAGATACATGAGTTATTCAATGAAAATTAATCATGAGGGATGATTTGAGGAATGTAACAAAGGTTAAAGGTGAATAATAATATTTTAGGTTGGTGTTGCAAGTGATGGACCAATTGCTTTGTGTGTTTATTGTTGTTTTACATGAATTCAATTAAAACACATGTTTGACGCCGAGAGATGACAGTAGGATAGTCACCATGGGAGAGATTGTTTATATCTTTAAAGGCATAGATAGTTTATGGAGGATAAATGGAGTGCCTATAAATTTTCATAGCTCTTACAACATTGTACAATGACCGGTAACCTAAGTTTCTTACTCTTAAGCCCTAACTAGAGCATCACCTAACTATAATTCTATCCATAAAAAAATAATGATATTTTAGGAGTATTTCTGTCTCAGGGAAGACTAAATATTTTTGTATTTTTAGGATCCAACTCGAATGTGTTATCAAGTTCCATCAAGTTTTGTAGGTCAGGTTGTAAAGATACAATGGAAAAGGATTTAAGGTGCACATGATAGGTCAAATGATGGAGAGAATCCACTTAAACTGATAGTTACCCTTTGTATAGCATTGCTGAAGTGGATCCATTAATACTCAGGTGAGATTATGGCCATAAGTGTTTATTGTTATGTTTAGGCCCGTTCAAAATAGACCTAATTGGCACCCCACTTTACAAATTAAGTGCAATTTTGTAAAAATTAAAATAGGGTAAATTATAGGTATGCGTAAGATATTGGTAAAGGGTCCTATAACATCAACTATCCTATGTGGTTGGTTCATGAAAAAATGAAAAAAGGGCATTTAAGTGTTGATAAGGTTATAATCTAATAATCCCTCAAGGAGAGATTTTAGGTGAGAGAGAAGAATATGAATATGAATTGGGTCTAAAAACCTTGCAATATGATAGAGAAAATGTATTAGGAGTGTTGAGGGTGGTGAGAACCAGATATTATGGTTTTGACCATCTAGACCTAAGAGGCCTATCTAGACCTAGGTTTGAGTGAGGGGAATAAGGTCTATTTTGTGACTATTTTGATGAATCAGGATATGTAGGGCAGTAAGAGTATTACAAAGATGATGGTAATAAGGATATGGTCATGCAAGAACATTTAAGATACCAAGTAGGAAACGTTAAAATCATGTTTCATGCCTATAGTGGATAAACGAGAATAAACATTTTGATAGAGGTATAGAGATAACAGTGTTATTAAAGTGTATAAAAGTTAAAGTTGGAGATAAGGTCCTCATTTAGAAGGGATTGGGATGATAACCACAAAAATTCTAACTATTCATACAGGGGTTTGTATTCTTGAGGTAAATATGCACTATTAAGAACAGTAAGGAGAACAAATTATGTATAACCCTTGCACCACATAAACCCTAAACCATAAATATTGAATCCTAAACCTTAAACCCTAATTCATAATCCCTAAACCCTTATCCATAAGCCCTAAAACCTAAACCCTAAACCTTAAACACTTAACCCTTAACCCTAAAAACTAAATCATAAACCCTGAACTATGTGATTTAAACCTTAAACCCTCAACCCTTAACCCTGAGCCCTAAACCATAAAATATAAACCATAAACCCTAAAAATATAATAATAAACCCTAAACCATTAAACCTTAACCATAAATGTTAAACTCTAAACTCTAAACCTTAAACCCCAAACCTTGAAGCTTTATCCCTAATCCCTAAACCATTAACCCTAAATCTAAAGACCCAAGATCTAAACCCTAAACCTGTAACTTTAAACCCCAAAAGATGAACCATAAACCCTTAACCATGACCCCTAAACCCTAATCCTTAAACCCTAAACCCTAAGCCTTGAACCCCACACCCTGACTCATGAGCCCTAAACCCTAAACCATAAACAATGTACCATATTCCCTAGACCTTAAACCCTGATCCCTTAACCATAAACCCTAAATATTTATCCCTAAATGATAAATCATAAACGCTAAACCTTGAACCCTAGAACCTAAACTCTAAACACTAAATTTTCAACCCTAAACCCTAAACCTTTAGCTCTAAACTCTAACCATAAACCCTAAACCCTAAACCCTAAACCAAAAACCTAAACCCTAAATCCTAAACCATTAACATTGAACCTTTAACCTTGAACCCTGAACCATACACCCTAAACCCTAAAACTTAAAACCTAAACCATGAGCCCCAAATCGTAAACCCTAAATCTTGAACCTTGAACCAAAAAACTTAAACCCTAAACCTTAAACAATAAATACTAAACCGTAATCCCTTATCATCTATGTCATGTATGAATTATTAAGGCATTTTTTTATATCCATGAGATACATATGAGAAAATACACATGTTAAAAATATTGAATTTGATTCCACGAAAGGATGATTTTATATCCAGGAAAGGTGAAGGGATGATCTTTATTTCAAGCACCATGTTTCTAAGAATGAGCAATCATTAAAGTTCACTTGATGTAATTCATTTGGTAATATTAGTAAAATCTCATTTATCACCTTGTAGAGTGATCACATCTTAAGGAAGAGGCACATTACAATCACCTCATTTTTTCATAGGAAAAAAATCCCATTCAGAGAGAAATCCTCTATCTAGAAAGTGAGGATCTTATTTTTGTAAGAAGTAGACAAGCATCATAGAGTTAATTGGTGGTCACTATAGTTGATTATGGACCAAATTTTAAAATTGGTACCAATTCAAACAGTGGTAATGCCCAAATCTAATCTAGAAGGTCAAAACACCTTTAAAATGACTATATGTTTTCCCAAAACAAAGATAGACTATAATTTGTAAGGCCTGAAAGTTTTGGGTCATTGTTGAAACCCTGAAAATGAATATGTACTGCTTAGATAAAATTTTGAAAAACTATCTTCTAGATTATAACTGCTAGAGCTATAGGACAACTTTCATCAGGTGTAGAGTGACCCTAACATCTAATATATAATAAAATATGTTTAAATTATAAGAAATCTTATACTCAACATTTATTTTATTAAATAATGCTTCTTTAGCACTAACAAGATTCATACAGACCAAAATGCATACTCATTTTATGATCATATAAACGTGTACGCATTATACCGAAATCATGTTAGAACACATACACATTTTACATTAGTGTATTACCGAGCCTAGGAAAACATAATACGGTCATGTTATTACAAAATGTGATCACGTTTCATTCATTTTCAAGTTTTTGTCCACTTTTTTGCCCCCCAACCTTGTGAACATACCTAACCCATAATCATCTTCCCTTGGGTCTGTAATGTCCCCTTTCTTACGCCAAAAGGCCTGAGGGCCAAGTCGAGTCCAAACCCTGGTCATAACCAAGAGGATGTCAACACAGGGAGATTTTAGGAAGGGGCCCCGTCATTCTAATATCCAAGTTTTGCATTTGGGGGTCACTTTTGGACCATGGTGAGTCAAAAAGGAAAAATTACCTTTAGTTATTTTTATTTTTATTGGCCCCTTCATGGAATGAAATGCACCTAGGGTCTGTTAGGGTTCTTTTTGCTTAGGAGAAGTATATAAGGAGCTAGAGGAGACAGGAAAGGAAATTTTTGTCACATACATTTTACCCTCATTCACGTGCAACTATTGTTTGCGCATCTACAGCTTGTGGAGTGAAATCTCACAGGGACCCTAGCTTCGGTGGTGAGAGACTCATCCCTCGCTAGCAGGGCATTCTTCGGTAGTGGGAGATCTACCCTAGTTTGTCATTTTAGAGCCGCTTTCCATGCTATGCTACGGAGATATTATAAGAGGTTTCAAAGGAAGGAATTTGAGGGTTTTGGGGGAATTTGGGGAATATAACAAAGGGATTTCAGATTAGATTCATGGAAGCCATTTGGGTAGGGTGTGGCAGCATGTTGAAGGCATCTTCATCAATTTTGGACCCTTTTCCCAGCTAGGTGACTTAAATCCTTTATTTGGAGGGTATTCCAGTTGGTCCTATTTGGATATAAAGGTTGAAATATCATTTCCTATACCTGTTAATGTTATTTCCAAAGACCCTTAATATTTACTCTTGTATTTGTAGTGTTACGAACCTCTAAAGTTTTTCCAACTATCTAGGGCACGCTATGCTTTTTCTGGTAGCATTTTAATTTCTTTTGAATTCCAAAAATATTGTTATTATGTACTTTATAATACTATCAAGCTTTCTTTAAATGATCATGTAATTCAAGTGGATATTTTGGGAGTTTTTAATTTTCTTTAGTCTCCTGTCCTTATTATAGAAATCTACAAAAATCAATATTTCACTTTGCTGCAATTTTCATATAATTTGTGCATTTTTGAGTGGTATCCCAAAAGGGATATTTCAGTGGTATCAGAGAATTTGTTTCTCCAACGTGTTGGGATTGAAAGATGTGGGAGAAAGATAGTGAGGATATAGGGGTAGATCTAATGAAATAATTGTTCACCAACATGGTAAAGCAGTAGGAGACTACCAATCTCTATTCGAGCCAGCTCACTGAGTGATTAGCATAGGATATGTTTGATACTCATGCAAACAGAGGAGAAAATAACAATATGGGACAACATGGTCAATGAGTTGAGGGTGGACATTCAGGAAAGTGGTCCCCCCATTCTTCTACCAAGCGTCTAGGATTTCAAGAACCTTATTTTTTAAAGGATCCAAAAGTTACACTAGTACAGAAGCCATGGGATATGTAGATGAGGAGTCTTGTTGGTAAAGGTACCAGACCTTAAGTGATATCTTTCATGAAAAAATACCATTCCATGAATATTACAAAATGATTATTGATAGCAGGCCTAGGAGAGATTACTAGGCACAGGTACCAGAGATGCAAAGGATGTTGGGACAGATTTATGTTCCATATTTTGACGGTTATAAAAATGTACTACATAGTCTCAGGTGTTGAAGTTAAAGACATATTTTGACTTAAATCCTACGCATGATGAATATGCAATTAAGTTTGTAATATTACATCTAGAGGGAGACACTCATGATTGGTGGCATCAGGGGTTGATTACACAGGGACACATATACATCGTGACTTATGTATAGTTCACAAAGAAGCCAGTGTATAGATTTGATAAGAGGGACTCTAACAGGTATTTTAAAGAGTTGACCCATTTGAGGAAAACTAGTTCCATTGATTAGTATATCACCAATTTTAAGAGACTATCGGTCATGGTACCCGATGTTACATAGATGATGTTGATTTCCCTATTCACAGTAGGTTTTGAAAGACACTCTCATTGTATTTGTGAGGGTATTCGAGCCTTCTTTATTGCACGACACTATTAGGATATCTTGTGACTTGGTGTTATCCATTCCTAAGTCAAGGTTTCCACCTTGAGTGCAGCCTAAGGGTTTCACTTCTAGAACCAAGGGTTCGTAGTTGAGGGATCTAGAGAGGACAAGGAGGAATTGACGCAAAATAAAATATGTTTTGATTCCCGTGCACCTTCGGTTCTAGGACACGATTACAAGGGTAGAGGGATGGCCCAATTCATATAGGTCTTTGAGGAGAGTGATGGTGATGAAGAGTTAGACACACAAGGATTAGAGGATGATGATGATGACGCATTAGATAGTGTGGGTGTTGGGCATGCTAGAGAGACTTTCCCTCAGGAGACTATCACCACCTTGTCTAGTACCCAAAGGTACAAGGCATTTAGAGTTACGGGATTTTTGCAGGGAAAACGAGTGGTGGTACTCATTGATAGTGGGGCAATCCAAAACTTTATTGATACCTCATTGGTTAATAGGTGAGGGTTAAAGACAAAGGAATTTGATGGCTTCAATGTGGTTATAGCCAATGGAGATTCTATGAGATGCACACGACGGGTTTCCCAATGTAGAATCATGATGGGTAACAATACAATTACCAATGATTTCTAAATTATTGGTATTGGAGATACCAACATAGTGCTTGGGGTATAGTGGCTCTATTCCCTTGGTGAGTTTCAAACTAACTTCCTCATGATGGAGCTGAAGTTTAAGTCCGAAGGGAGGAATGTGATCTTGAGGGGCTTATCTTCAGGGGCACCCCGAGTTGTTATAACCAAGAGGATCGAGAGGATCTATAGGAATGACATGGTGGATTGGGCAGTCCATTTTTTGGTTTTGACCAAGAAATTACAGGATGGACATTATGAGTACCATGTGGATATACATGGCCTATTGGATAGACATAGTGTAGTGTTTGGTGGCATACCTCCAAATAGGGTATTTGAGCATGTGATTGAGCTCAAGGATGGTATCCTACTGGTCACTTATCCTTACCATCACCCAAAAGGTTTAAGGATGATATCGAGAAGACTATACAGGAGCTCATTGATTTGGGGCATATTAGACCAAGTTCTAACCCTTTGTCTTCTTTGGTGGTATTGGTGAAGAAGAAGGATGAGACCCTGTAGATGTGTATGGATTATCGTGCCTTAAATAAGAAGAAAATAAAGAACAAGTATTGCATACCACACATTGATGAGTTACTGGATTAGCTACATGGTGCAATCTATTTTTTAAAAATAAATTTACCTTCTAGATATCATCAGATCAAATTTAGGGAGCAGGATGTGCATAAGATAACTTTAAGATGCCATTATGGTCACTTTGAGTTCTTTGTGATGCCTTTCAGATTATCCAATGCTCCAGCTACATTCCAGATTTTCATGAATCATATGTTCAACCACCACTTGTGGAAGTTTGTATTGGCTTTCTTTGATGATATTTTAGTCTACATTAGGACTTGGGATGACCATATATGGCACCTAGGTGAGATATTGGGGATATTAGAAGCTAATTCATTATATGTGA